>RJWM01036786.1:0-17914 GCA_004363535.1 Dasyprocta punctata
GCATTTTCTATCATTTCAGAAAGTCCATTTGTGTGACTCCCACTGTCTTCCATTTCAGTGTCTCTTGGGTTTGTTCTTTGTGGGCTGGGGGACTGAGACTGCCTCTTGGTCTTTCGTTTTGTCATTTTCTTCTGGAATCTATGTAGCTCTGTGTCCTGCGAGGCTGGCCGGCGTTCCCCTGAGGTTCGCACTGATTCTTTCGGCATGCAGGATCGCAGGAACCGGTAGGCTGGGTCCCGTGCGCAGCAAGGAAGGACGGCCTCCCAGGGCGTGTGGGTGGAGCCTCCTCCTTCACTGGGTGGGGGCCAAGGCCTCCTGGTCCCAGCAAGCTAGGCAGGGCACTGCGCGGGACGCGGACCTGACCCTGGTTCTGTCCGCAAGTTGAGCCCAACAGCTATGCCTGCGGGGCAAGCCCGGGCAGGACCCAGGCCTACAGTGCCGGGAGCAACCCTGCTGGGCGGCGAGGTCTGCACCCACGCTGTGGGATGGCACACGCTCGAGCCGCTCCACTGAAGGATGCAGCTGGAGTGTGCTCTGCACTCTGGTGGGGTGGGCCCAAGCTCTCCAGGTCCCTGCAGCTATGTTGCTCAGTTCCCGGTGAGCAGTTCTGGGGTCCTGGGCTGATTTGGGCTGGGCTGCGTACCTCTGTGTCCTGCGCGGCTGGCCGGCCAACAAAATTTTATAACAAAATAGTTAGCTTCAAAAATATTTCAATATATATGATAATTTGTTTCATTTATACTACTAGTTTCTCTTAGTTCACTGAAAAGAAAGTTTTGTGCTATTATCTGTTTGCTTCTTTTTTTGTAAGAGAAAGTCTTTTTGGTCTGTGACTTGTGAATAGTATTATAATTAACACATCTTGTAGAATTTTAGCCGTTTTTTTTGTCTTTTTGAGATGGGGTCTTGCTATGTAGTTCAGGCTGGCCTTGAGCTCAGCAATACTCTTGCTTCAGCCTGCGGAGTGCTGGGATTACAAGTGTGCACCACCATGCCCAGCAAGTGTAGCCATGTGGATTCTGGGTCTATAGTAAGGCAGAACATCATGGTGAAGAATGCATAGTAGAGCAGAGCTGCTCACCTCATGGTGGCTTGAAACGGAGAGAGGAAAGGAGTTTGGATCCCAATATTCCTTTCCATGGCATAACCCCAGTGAACTTCTTTGTCTAACTAGGCCCCACCTCCTAGGGCTTCCATCACCTCCCACTAGTGCCACCAACTAGGGACCACCACATCAGTATATGAGACTTTGGTGGACATTTCATATCCAAACCACAATGACTTCCACGGTGGCTCTACTAATTTACATTCCCAGTCTACAACCATACCACCCTGAATGCGCCCAATCTCGTCTAATTTACATTCCCACCTCCAGGGTATAAGGATTCCTTTTTCTCCACAATCTTGCTATGCCAGTATGTTTCTTGAAAGTGATATTTTTATTTGATTCACTTTACAGTTTAACTCTAAAATGAAAAATTTTAAAGGAAGACAGGTTTATTTTGGCTAACATTTTCAGTCCATATTTAACTTGCTATTAATTTACATTTATTTGTATCATGTTGATTAATTTACTTTATGTAATTTCCTCTTCTAGTTAATAACTGTTCAAATACCTAGTCATTTTTCTGCTGTATTATCTTTCTATTGAGTTATAGGATTTTTTAAAAAAAACGGTATGTTCTAGATTTTAACACACTTCTAATGAAATCTCGAAAGTATATTGCATGTTTTGCCACAAATGCTTTGTCTATTAGCGTTACTATTAACGTTAATTACTTCTTTCAGTAAATTTTTATACTTTTCTCCATGATAAAGCCTCCATAAAAGCAGAGTTTTGCATTGCTTTCATTAGATTTATCTCTTGGCATTTTACAATTTTGTCATTATAAATAGATATTTTTCCTACTATATTTTAATTGATTATAGTTGCACATAAGAAAATTTATTTTTGTATGTTTATCTTGTACTCATTCTATGTTAAACTCTTAGCATTAGATCTAAGGGATCAAAGGTAATGTTTTTGGGCTTTCTAGGTACAGTCATATCATTTGCAAATAGTATTAATTGTGTCTTTGCCTTTCAAATCTTAATGACTCATAGAGTGGGGACAGTGATTATCACTTCTTCCTGACTTTAGTGGGACTGGGTCTAATGTTTTACCATTAGATATGCCTGCAACAAGTTTCTGGAGCATATCATTATTACTTCCAAATAGTTTCTTTCTCTCTTCCAAATAGTTTCCTTCCTAAACTATGAATGAATGTGGAATTTTATTGGAATTTTTTTCTCCATGTATTGAAAAAAATCATGTAACTTTCTTCCTTTGCTTGTGTCATATATGAATTGTATTGCTAGCTTCCCTTATGGTAAACCATACTTTTAATTCATTGTTTATTTCTTTGTTTATTTGATTGATTGATTTTGTGGTGTTAGGTATCAAACCAAGGGCCTTGCACCTGTCAGGCAGGCAGGTCCTACCACCAAGCTATTTTCCCAGTCTTATTAAAACATACTTTTATTCTTAAGATGAACCACATTTGGTCAAGATGAAACATTCTTAAATATACATTAGATTCAATTTGCTAATATTATTCAGAATTTTTGCATCTTTACTTTTAAATTATATAGGCCTATAGTCTTCTGTTTTTGTGATGTCTTTGTTTGGTTTCATTGTCAAAATTCTGCTTGCTTATTAAATGAGTTTGATACTTTTTTCATTTTTTATGGTCTCTAAAAATATTTAGATGAAATGAAAACTATATATTCCTTGAACTCTTAATAGAATTCACCTGGTGTATTTTGAGGAACAGGTATATTTGTGAAAACCAATTCATTTTCATCTCTTGTTATTGCACTGTTCAGGTTCTCAATTTCTTTTTGAGTCCATTTTAATAACCAATATTTTTCCCAGATGGTTGCCAATTAGTTTAGAGTCTGTCAATCTCAACAATACTGGTATTTTGGGCTGGCTGCTTCTTGCTTGTGGGAGTCTGTTCTATGCACTGTAGAATGTGTAACTGCATCCTTAGCTTCGACCAGACACCTATCAGTAACAGTCTCTCCCCACCTTCTTTTGAGACAAGCACAGTGTCTCCTTATATCATAAAATATCTCAAGGCCGAAATTTATCAACATAAAGTTGTGCAAAATTTTTCATATAACTTTCAAGTCTCATAGAAATCTGAATCATGTTTCCCTTGATGTACTTTATTTGTACCTTCTCTTTTTTTATAAGATGACTATACCATGAAACTTGTCTACTTCATTAGTCTTTTTCCAGGTCAGCTCTTAGTTCTAATTGACAAATTATTCTTTTACTTTTGTATTCTTTGTAACCTAAAAACTACAATTTAAAAAAAAATTATTTTATTGCAAAAATAGTATGTTGCTGGATGTGGTGATGCATGCCAATAATCCCAGCACTCTAGGAGGCTGAGTCAGGAGGATTGTAAATTTGAGGCCAGCATGGGCAACTTAATGACTTAGCAAGACCCTGTCTCAAAACTATAAAATGCTGGGGATGTAGCTTAGCACAAAGGACCTAGCTAAATCCCCATAATTAAACAAAGAATGTAAAATACAATGAACTTTAACATCTAGCAACGACAACTATCAACTCAGTTAATCTTGTTTCTTTCATCAATACCCTACCTGCTTCTCTTTCATATTATTCTTAAATAAATTCTAGATTTAATATCTTTTCATCCATAAATACTAGGTACTTATAAAAGATAAGACAACTTTATTAAATATAACACATTACCATTGCTATACCTAAAATGCAATTTCTTAATATTATAGAATGTCTTTTCTTAAATTTGTGGGTGCATGTGTGTGTGTGCATTTCTGTGTGTGTGACAGAGAGAGACAACAGAGACAGAGACAGACAGATTTGTAGCTTGTTAGAATCAGGACCAAATATGTTCCATGCATTGCATTTCATTGATACATGTTTTAGGTCTTTAAGTCTCTTTCAAGTCCTGGATTTATTTTATTATCTCACCATTTTTGTTGCACTTTGTTGAAGAAATTAGGTTATTTTTCCTGAAGCGTTTTGACTTTGCGGAATCCATTCCCACTGTGTCACTTAATGTATTCTTTATCTTCTATATTTCCTATAAATTGGTGCTTTACTTTGAAGGCTTAATCATATTCAAATTGAATTGTCTTGTCTAGACTGCTCACAGGTTTTGTTACGTACTATTATTAGTAGGCCCATGATGCTTAGTTGTCTTTCAATAACTATACCACTTAATTCATTCAGAGTTGCAAAATAAAGTTATATCGCTCCATATTTTTTATTGGCTGTTTTTTTTATAAAAACGAACTTCCCAATTACCAAGTTGTAGTCTTCCTTACTTTGTGTAGCATGCTGTTGCACTTAATAAACCCAATATGTTGCTAATAAACATTTTTGTTATCTCCTATCTTTCATTCAGGCAGACTTAAAGAAAAAATATTCAAGCTAAGCATTTAACTCAGTGCTAGAGCACTTACCTAACATGCATGAGGGCCTGGGTTTGATCCCCAGTACCACAAAAAAGGGAAACTGCCTGAAAGATTGCTTTTCTCCACCTGCTACTTTTCATGCATTTTAAAAAATATTCTTTCTCCTTGACCCAAAGACTTTGGCACAGCAGCTTTGGAGAAACTGATTGGTAAATTTAGAATCAGGAAGAAGAGTTATAGTCTACAATCTCACATCCTGGCTTTGTAACCTTGAATAAATTATCTAACCTCTATGAGCCTATTTTTCTATTCCCCAAGTTATCAGCACTAAACAAGAAACTATATGTAATATACTGTGAATTCTAAGGTGCTAAGATATTTTCTGTATTTTTTTGTGTGTGAGCAGGTGATTTTTTACTGCTAATCTTGCTCTTTCTCCAGGGTTCCCTATGTGAATGGCACAATTTTCTACTTACTTGCCTAAACTAGAACCTGAGTCGTATTTCACTCCTTTTCCAACACCTTTTTTCTTACATGTCAACATTGTTAAATTCTACACAATCTACTTCTGAATATTCATCTCGTTCATACTCACATTTTCGCCTTGCCTTGCCTTGCCTTCCTTTCTTTTTCAGAATTGGGGACTGAACCCAGGGCCTTGTGCATCTAAGCAAGCACTCTACCACTAAGTTAACTACCCTTTCCTCTCGATCCCCTGATCACTGCCTGTTTTTTGCCATACTATGCTACCAGTCTCTCAGCATGTGTGTCTGCCTTCAGATTTGTTCCTCTTTTTTTTATACTGCTACTAAATTGATTTTTTAATACAAATCAAGTTGTGTTACTCTCGCATTTGGATTACCTCCTACCTGATTTTCCTGATTCCTAACAGAAATCTTTAGCTAAAAGGGGACCCGGGCGCCATCCAGTGCTGAAATAGTGGATCTGACTCAGAGATTTGTGTACTGGAGATCAAACTCACAACCTTGTGCCTGCCAGGCAGGCACTTGTGCTGCTGAGCTAAATCCCTAGCCCAAGACATTTTATATATTAACTTGACTGTCAAAATGTTACCGCCCCCCCAAAAAAGAAGGAAACTTAAGTTTACTAGCATCTGCAGAAACTGGTATTCTGGTACAGAAATGACTTTTTTAAGGACATAAAATACTATCAAGCCAATAACCCAAAGGTATCCCTAAATCATAATCCTAATATGCTTCACTTTTTGTTATGTCTATTTTTATACCATTTAACTTTTTATTGCCTTTAAGGTATGATGGAGTTTCTTTACTTAATCTGACATTAAAAATTGCTCCAAATTACAAAATGATTGGTTTTTACAGCTCTAGGATAATTCAGAATAAAATCTCAAATAAAATTAACATAGATGAAATTCAACTTTTCCTAATCCAAGTGTATCTATTAAAAGTGAGAACTTTCTCCATGACCTGCCAGTTTCCCATTCCTTTTTTCAACTTAAAAAACAAATATTTCTGGAGAAGTCAGAATTTATTAAGAGCACTAAGGTCCAGGATATGTTATTTTTATTTTTATTTTACCATATACCTTAAAAATTTTTGTTTTACAATTCCTACAAAAAATCCACATCATTTAAAGACAGATATTTAAAAGGCATGGCTAATCAACTTTTAAGTGCTGATCCTAGAAAATAACCTCTAATGGATCTTTGAATAATGGAAAAGACAACATTCAGCCATGAACATCTGGGAGATGTGGATGGTAATACCTTTAACGTACAAGTCACAGTTGTGAAGTTTGGAAAGAGTGAGGCCTACTGTCCTGTATCAAAATTTGTGGTATTTTCAGTGCTAATGGGCTGTACGTTATCTGCAAGGTTGTGTGCATGCTCAAGATACAAATCTTTCAGTACACTCAATTCCTTTGTCTGCAAATTAATTTTTTTTTTTGCCTCCAACCGTTCATTCTTTTCTTTGAGCTGATTCACTTTTTGCAGCATATCTTGTGCTTTCTGCTTGCTTTTCAGTTGGCTCTTTTCCACAGCCATGTTGTTCGTCTGTCTGAGTTAACGATACTCTTCACTATTTCGATCCATGAGTGAACTGTTTTTGCTTTGCTTGCTTGGAGTCGCGGCTTTGCCTCCTATTTCGGGGTCAGCAGGCACCAGCTGAGGAACCTGCTGCAAGCCGCTGGCGTGTACCTGAGGATGAATAACCCTTTTTCTGTTTATTCCTGGAGTAGTTTTGCTGCGCTACCTTGCTCATCTGGGCACTCTCCCTTGCCAACACAGATCAGGTAGGAATAAGAGCAAGGGATCAATTGCTTCCACGCTAAACTGTCAAACTGCCAAAGAATCTTTCTTGCGGTGGATTTTGGAGTCAGATTTCTGCTTTTCAAGAAATCTGTAGGAGCCCCTGCGGTGTTCCTCACTGGGTTTTGCGGAACTCCCCACAGGCTCGCCTACAGGGGTGGGGTGGGGTGCCCTAGTGATAGAGACTAGGGGGAAGTCTTGGAACCTCATTGCCCTGAGGGTGATTGCAAACTGCCTGTGTGTGTGTGTGTGTGTGTGTGTGTGTGTGTGTGTGTAGGTGTTTTCGAAGGCAGGGTTGGGAGGGCACAAAAGCAGCAAACTTTTTCCAATGTAAGATTTGTGTTGCTGTCTTGTTTGTGAAAACCGCACACTGTGGTTCATTGTTAGGGTGAAATAAATTGAATTTGCAAAATTAATTCCTTGCTGGTGTGTTCTAGGAGAACAGGTAAGACGTAATACGGTTTGATTTATCTAAGACAATTCACAGGAGGATCTGAAAACGATTTTTAAAGCCAGGAAGCATCACGCTGGGTGGAGGGCAGAGCATGCACTGATAGGTTTGATGGCTTTTTCTTTAGCAATTCTTATCGTTCAAAAACACAGATGCTGTGAAATAGGAAACATTTCTTCATGTCCCGAACCATGGCAGCAGCTCTCTGCTCAAGAATGTTTCAAAGACTCACTAAGAGATGATAAAACATCTGCTAGATGTTTGACAGTCTGAGTTTGTGTTCTTTAAAATCTAAGAATGAATTCTAGGAACAAGGGAGGTTAGAGTAGGAAGTATTTATTGAGAGCTGTATTGTCCTGTCTAACTACTTGTTTATCTCTCTTACTAGACTGATCTTTCTAAAGAGAGGAACCATGGAACTTTAAAAAATCTCTGCATCCTGAAGGTTCATGGTAGCACATACTTGTTCGATAGATACATGAATAAAAGAATGAATGACTCTGTCTGGAAGGATAACTCCTCTATCTGAACACCATGGTCCTTAACTATACAGCTGTGTCTTGCCCTAAGCAAGTTGAGCATATAAAATATATAAAAATATTAAAAATCAGCTTTACTCAAAAGACATACCAATTTCCTTTGGAAATATTAACTGTTAATTTATGAAACTGTTGCTATGGTTTATACCTAATACATCCCCCAGAAGTTCTTTATTCTGGCATGGTGGCACATTCCTGTAACCTCAGCATTTGGGAGCCTGAGGCAGGGGAATTCCTGAGAGTTTTAGGCCAGCCTGAACTACATAGTGAGACCCTGTCTCAAAAAAAAAAAAAAAAAAAAAAAAAGAAAGTGAAACCAGGTTGGAAGGGACAGATCCAGGGGTGTAACCTGTAAGGGTATATTCTCATCACAGATACTTCCCTCTATCTCTGCTTCTTGGTCATCATGCATTGAACACCTTTCATCTGCCATGCTGTTCTGCCAGACCATTTCTTCCTTAGAGCCAGCCAAATGTGGACTGAATCCACTGAAACTATAAGCGAAAATAAACCTCTACTCCTTTAAATTGTGGGTGTTAGGCATTTTGTTCCAGTTGTGGGAAAAATGACTAATACAATTGCTCACAAATAATTTTTATAAATACAAAGGACCTTTAGTGAACCACAGATAGTTGAGATAATAAGGCAAGCTCACCCACCCTTCATCCAAGGATACATTCTTGGCATAAATATTACTGTGTCTGAAGGTAAGGTAGTATCCTTGATATCTTCAAAATTATATATCTATATAATTTTGGCAACTATTATATATATATATATATATATATATATATATATATAATTTTGGCAACTATTATTAAAGGTAGTTAGATCCCATTGTGTACTAGATATGTTCCACATGTCAATCTTATCACTCCTGAAATAAGCTCTTGGAGGAAGATAATGTTGTTTCTATCTTGTCAGTGAAAAATATGGAGCTCAGAGTGGTATTTTGTCTATGATCACATCGATAACCAAGACAAAAGGTAAAATGTATGCTTAACTTGAGTATCTTTGCTTTAGTTGAATACTATCATTCAGACTGACTGTTCAGTGTTGTCAAGGTCGATGTACGTCTTTTCTTTTCTTTCTTTTTTTTTTTTGGTACCAGGGATCAAACTCACAACCTCATGCTTGCCAGGCAGATGCTTAGGCCACTGAGCTAAATCCCTGGGCCTATTTTTTGAGACAGGGTCTCACTGTGCAGTTCAGGCTGGCCTTGAACTCACTTTGTAGACCAAGCTGGTCTCAAACTCACAATGATCCTCCTGCCTCAGCCTCCTGAGTGCTGGGGTTAAAGGCCTGCACCACCACGTCTGGCTGGATGTATGTCTTAAAGTGGAAGGGTAAGGGTCCTATTTGAGGCCATAGATTGGTTAGTAAAAGGAACAAAGTTATGGGCCGAAGATTTTTCACAGGGGCATTATTTGTGGGAAACAGTCAGAATGCTAGCAGAGAGGGAAAGAGGCTGTTACGGTAAAGCTGTTACCAAGTAGAGGATGGAGAAAGGAAAGGTAATAGCTGCCAGTGAAGCAACTGTTACAATGGTGCTGAAACAAGTTTTCTTCCAAGTGTTGCTTATGAATTATGGTGTAGAGTTTCTCAGCATTGACTTTGGTTTGCTTTGTGATGGTCTAAAAGATAGGAGTTAGAGGGGATATGCCTTATAGGCTGTATCTCCTACAGTCCTTGATGTCTTTTTCTCTCTTTTTTTGTTGAAAAAAATTTGCTAAAAATCTATATATCCCCTTCCCTGATACAAGTGAGCAGGCCCTCACTAGATATGCGGTGTCCCTCCTCCAATGCAAACAAGTGGGCTTGTGCTACACACACAGCAGTCCTCCCCCAGTGTGAGCATGCAGCCCTCTCCAGATGCATGTCAATCCTTCCACCCCACACAAGCAAGTAGGACTGTGCCAGATGGGTAAGACCATCCACCAACTCCAAGCTGTCTCTACATTTTGACTCCCCTTGGCAAAGGGCAGTATAGGTGAGGACTAACCAACCTGCCTCATCCTGGATGAGCACAATGCCTGGGAGAAAAGGGAGCAGCCAGACCCAGTGACTATTGACATTAAGTCCAGCAGTCCACTTGAACCCTCACTCCATGGCCTACATCTAACAGAAGCCAGAGGGATGACTGAGTTTCTTGTCTACCAATTGGAAGACAGATATGCATTGGTTTGGATGGTAACCACCATCTCAGGGGGAATGGACAGAAGGGTCTCTCATGCAGGGAGGGCACCTCGAAAATCTATAGGTCCTAAAGCTAGGCAGAGAAAATCATGACTGGATCCCAAGACTGTCGATCTTGGAAAGAAGTCACTCATTCAGAAACACTGGAGTTTTTTCTTTGACTTGATCTTTTATTTTTTATTTTTTGTATTATATATATATACTTTTATCTTTCTTTTGTTGGGTATTTTTTGGGGGTTGGGGTTTTTTCTCCCCCCTTTCTCCTCTTATTTTCTTTTCTTTCCTCTTCTCTTTTCCCCTTTCAACTTTTCCTGTTCCTTATCTTTTGTAGCCTGTATTTGCTCTGTTTATTTTTTTGTCTTTTTCTGGTCCATTCTTTCAAGTGACTATTCTCTAACATTATTAATTTTGTTTTACTCCTCAATAGGACCCATATATCAATTTCTTTCCTCCTCATATCCTTTTGATTAATTTCTCAAACTTTTCTTTTTGCATCTTTGGTCCTCCACCCCTTTTACTTTATTGGTCCATTTAGTCTATATTTACTCTAGGTCAACCATAGTCCAATATTTGGTTTGACTTAGTGTTCGTGCTATAACTATGAATCTTTTTCTATGATTAAGTATGGTATAGTATCACTCTTTAGGGCTTATCAATACTAAGTTTGTAGTTGACACTATGATTGATGTTGATTTCATTACTATAACCAAGGTAATATGGCTTTTACTATTGAGTTTCTTGGGATGATAATATCTGAATTGCTTTGGGGTCATTAACAATACTATGGCCCCTTTCTTCAGAACTAAGTACTGGGCCAAATATGGGGCAACCTCCCATCCCAAGTAAACAGATGTGGATGGATTCTGGGATAGAGAAAAAGGCCAATAGTTAGCTATGCCCAGAGGGCAACACTGAAAATTAGCCATTAACTAAAGAGGTCTTCATACAATGCAAAACTTTCAACCTGCCACCCTCAACACACACACACACACACACACACACACACACACACAGAGAGAGAGAGAGAGAGAGAGAGAGAGAGAGAGAGAAACAAGAGAAAACAAGCCAACAAAATGCCTCCCCAAACTCCCAACTCCCCCAAAGCTGATCCGTGAGGCATTACAGGGGAAGAAACCAAAAGTAACAGAACTGAATTATATGAAAGGATATCAGAGGAGATAACAAAACAGATCAATGAGGCATTTGGCAAGCTCACAGAAGATATAAGCAATAAGATATAGAGCCAAGTAAACAAAATGATCAGTGAAACTACAAAATACACTAATAAAAGGTAGCAGAGCTAAAAAACTTAAGTAGAACATAAATAACTAACATAGAAAAGAATTAGACTCCATAAAAAGGATCAGAATAGAAATTTAGGGGATCACACTTTATTAAAAAGCTTTTGTACAACAAAAGCAATCACCAACAGCGTGAAAAGAAAACCCACAGAGTGGAAAAACTATAACTAGCTGTTCCTCAGACAAAGGACTTACATCTAGAACACATAAAGAATTGAAAAATATTGGGCCCCTAAAATTGAAAGAGTCAATAAAAAATGGGCATTTGAGATGAAGACATACTTTTCAGATGAAGAAATACAAACAGCAAATAAATATATGAAAAAATGTTCAACAGCACTGGTTATTCAAGAGATGCAAATTTAAACAATGCTGAGATTCCATCTCACTCTAGTAAGAATGGTTATGATCAAGAAATCAACCAGTAACAAATGCTGGTGGGGTTGCAGGAGAAAAGGAACCCTTCTCCACTGTTGTTGGGAGTGTAGACTGGTGCAACCACTGTGGGAATCAGTGTGGAGATTCCTTAAAAAATTAGGACTAGAGATCTCATTCGACCTAGCTATTCCTCTTCTGAGTATCTTCCCAGAAGAATTAAAAACATCATACCACAGTGATATATGTACACCTATGTTTATAGCAGCACAATTTGTAATAGCTCAATCTTGGAAACAACCCCAATAGGCATCAACCAAGGAATGGATAAAAAAAGTGTGTTTTTTTTTTTTTAATAGAGTACTACTTAGCCATAAATAAGGTTAAACTAGAGACTTCTATAGGTAAATGGATGGAACTTGAGAACATACTCATAGAAATAAATCAGACCCACATGTGTAAACATCATATTGTCTCACTAGTGTGAGGAGTTGAACAAGTAAATAAGTTACAAAATGTGCAATAGATATTGTGAGTAGAGAAGAAACTGTTGAAAAGAAAAGAGAAAGTGTGAAGAGAAAAGGGGAAAGGAAGGAAGGGAAAAGGAAAAAATATATATGCAAAATAGTTAAGATAGTTATACAATTAGTTTCTCTTAGTACATTGAAAAGAAAGGTTTGTGCTAATACTGTTTGGATAATATTTTATGCCTATATCTTATACTCTGAATAACTAGTATGAAGATAACAATATGCAATGGATTAATTATTGTTACCCTCCTACCAGCCTGCTCTGAAACTGTTTTATTATTATTATTTAATTCTCTTCAAAATAAAAAAAGAAATAAGATATTTTCATGATAAAGGCCACCTAAAGAAATTAGTGACCAGCAACCAGCACTCCAAAAACTTTGCAAATGATATCTTAGAAAGAGATGACAGAGCTAAAAATGCAAAAGGTCTAATGAATGAATACACCAAGTATGATGATCATGTAAGTGGAAGGGAAAGATAGGGAGACAATGACAGAAAAATAAGGCAGTGACAGGAATAAGTCAATACCGATCAGTAATAAGTCTGTCTTTTTTTTGAGACAAGGTCTTTCTGTGTAATTTAAGCTAGCCTTGAACTCACTATGCAGCCCAGGCTGACCTTGAACTCATGGTGATCCTCCTATCTGAGCCTCCTGACTGCTGGGATTGCAGGTGTGTGCCACCACTTCTGGCAGGTAGTAACTCTTAATGTGAATTCTCTCAATTCCCCAATCAAAAAACACAGACTGGGAGAGTGGATCAATAAACAAAATCCAAATGTATCCTGTATACAAGAAACACATTTAATGCAAAAAGACACTCATAGATTAAAAATCAAAGGATGGAAAATAATGTTCTATGCAATAGGATCCTGCAAAAAGTAGGTGTAGCTATTTTTTATGTAGAGAAAGTGGACTTCAAACCAAAGCTGATCAAAAGAGGTATAGAAGGTCACAACATGCAGCTTAGGGAACAATTTCAGAAGAAGAGACGATAACTACTATTACCATATATGCACCAAACAATGGTACACACAACTTCATAAAACAAGTATTACTGGACATAAGAGACCAGATAAAAGTAAATAGACTCATAATGGGGACCTCAATACCCTACTATCACAAATAGACAGACTGACAAGACCAAAAACAAAACAAGCAACAAAGAAATATCAGAGTCCAATAAGAACTTGAAAGAAACAGACTTAATAGATATCTACAATGTTTCATCCAACAACAGCAAAATACACATTTTTCTTAGCAGAACATGGAACTTTCCCCAAAATACAGCATGTACTAGCCAATATAGGAAGCTTAGGTAAATGCAAAAGAATTGAAATTATACCATGTGTATTATCAGATCATAGCATGATGAAACTAGAAATCAACAAAAAAGGAAAATACAAAGTATGTAAATGCATGAAAACTAAACAAAATACCCTTAAATAAACAATGGGTTACAGAAGAAATAAGGCAGTTTCTAGAACTAAATGATAATGCCAGTACAACATACCACATCTATGTGACATAATGAAAAGTCTTAAAAAAGAAGTTTATAACTGTGAGTTCCCATATCACAGAAACAGAGTGAGCCCAAATAAATAACCTAATGATGAATCTGAAGGTCCTAGAAAAACATGAGCAAATCAAACCCACACCTGGTACAAGAAAGGAAATCATGAAAATCATAGCAGAAATTATTGAAATGGAGACCTAAAACAATACAGAGAATCAATGAATCAGAGTTGCTTCTTGAAAGAGTAAACAAGATAGATAAATTCAGCCAATCTAATAAAATAGGAGATACAAGATCCAGATCAATATAATTCGAAGTGAGAAAGGTGAAATCACAAATGGACACTGCCAAAATAAAAAGATTATGAGCAGCTACTTTGTGAACCTGCATGCCAATGAAGCTCTCTACTTCAGAAGAAATGGACAGATTCCTAGATACACATGAATTACCAAATTGAAAAAAATTTAAAAATCTCAAAATAGTTCAATAACAGGCATTGAAACTGAAGTGGTAATAATAAAATTAAGGAGTAAACATTCACTGGCTGCTGCCAGAGTGGAGACAGTCACATCCAAGCCTCTCTCCGTGAGTCTGCACCATTTGTTGACTGTGAGGGGAGAGAACCAGGGCCTCACCAGGAGGTGATCCCCGCCTGAAAACCAGCTCCATGTGCTGGTTGCTGCCGGAGTGGGGACAGCCACACCCAAGCCTCTCTCCTTGAGTCTGTGCCATTCACGGACTGTGGGAGGGAGAGGAGAGTGGCGGGGGAGAGATCCAGGCCTCACCACGTAGCAATCCCGGTCAGGAAACCATATTGTTTTCACTGTTTTGTTGGCTTGGGTTTTATTCTCTTTTGTTTTGTTTGATTATGTTAAACCTGATGATATGAGCAGCTATTTGAAAGATAACAAGACATATTATGGCAGCCATTTTAAATTTACTAGTGTCTTGTTTTGAATTCCTTTATTGCATTCACTGTCTTGGTTTTATTGTTTCTATTCTGTTTTGTTCTGTTCAATTTTTACTATGTCTTTCAAAGTCTCCTGTGAGATTTCAGGATACTTTTAACTGAGAACTCCTGAAAAAATTTGAAAACAAGTATCAAAATTTCAAGATAGCACAGGGAAGCATTTATGTTCCTTGAGGGAGGAATAGGGGGATAGAAACGAAATGAACCAAAGCAAGACCAAAACCTAGCAGGTAAAACATTAAATCCTGCAGCTCCAGTTGTATAGGATCATGTATCCACCACTAAAGTGAAAATATAAAATGTTTGTATTCCTAAAAGTATCTCACTTGTGTTTTTATACTCATGCCCACTTCTCTGTCCCTTACTCCATCCATAAACCCTAGCAACATAATTTTGTATTTTAAGAAAGGTAAGTACATGGAATCATACAGGATGCAATCTTTCGAGAATAACTTTTATTTTAATTGTACATAAAGCCCTTGAGAAAAATCCAGGTGGTTATGTGCATCAATAGTTCATCCCATTTTTATTTTTTCAATAGTATTTCATAGTATGAATATTAGCATGGTTTACTGTTCTATTCATCTTTGTAGAGCTAAAATTTTGCATTTTGATTTGTTTTTCAATGTTAACTGAATCTTGCATTTTGAATTAAAGTTTACTTGTTTACAGTGTATTATCCATTTTTATGTAACATTGGATTCAATTTGATAATATATTGTTGAGAACTTTTGCATCATTGCCAACAATTGATATTGATCTGTTGTTTTTTCTTTTAATGTCTTTGCTAATTGTATCGTCAGTGTAATGCTGGCCTCATAAAATGAACTAGCATATGTTGTATTTTCTCATAATCTTTGCATATCATTGGTATTATATTATGCTGTGTACTGAATTCATTATGGTTTAAATCTAAAATATCCACCAACGTCATGTGTTTGAAAGGTGATTAGATCATGGGGATGCTAAACTCACCAGTGGGTTGGCCAACCCATGAGTACAGTAGTGGAATGTGCTGTTAGGAGGTGGGATCTGCTTGGAAGTGGGTCACTGGTGCCATGACCTAGAAGGGTGCATTCTTGTCCTCATCTCCGCCCTTTCCTCTGTTTCCTGGCTACCATGGGTTGAACAGCTTTCTTCCTCCATGTCCTTTCACTATGCCATTTCTTCCTTGAAGACAACCAATCACAGACTAAACCCTCTAAAAACCATGAACCAAAATAATCTTCTTTCTTCTTGTTGTAGGTGTTGGCTCTTTTATTCCAGTGACAGAAAAGTGATTAATACAGAATTTATCAATAAAGTTCCATACAAAGTATTGAGGACTTCCTAAGGATTATTCAAAAAGGAATGTTCATGGTTTTCAAATGATTAGTTCTTCCCCAAATGTTGAACCACCAATTATTTATTTGTATGTAGCCAGTGTTCCAATTGTTCTTTGTTTTCATAATATTCCTTAGTCAATAATCCAACGGGTTCCCTGGAACAGGTTGAAAAGTCCTAAAACAAATTCTTTCCCATGTCTGTGGGATTTAGGGTCAATCATGATTCAAAACCCTTTTGCTTTCTGTGAAAATACTATGTTTCATTGCCCATTACATGCACTGAGGAAAAAGAAAACACATCCTTATATAAGCAAGAATAATTTGTACTGGGGCTAGGGTGTTGTGTTGCTGGAGTTTTGTCCAGTGGTAGGGTGGTATTAGTTGTCAGCTGATTGTAATAAGATTTAAGTCATTTTTCTAGGCTCTTGAGACAATTTCCCTCTCAATACTATCATCAAATGTCTTGGTTACTTTTCTCTCATTGCTGACACAAAATATGTGACACCCAAAATGAAAGAAAAAAAAGTTTATTTAGCTGACAGTTTTTGGAGGTTTCAGTCCATACTCAGCTGGTTTCAAGGAAGGGTAGCATGGCTGAAGAGCAGCTGTTCATGGCAGCTGTGGCAGACACCAAAAGGGGCAAGAGCAAAAGGGAAAACCATGCCTCCTTCCCTTCCTTATACTGTATGCTGACTACCTGCCCCTGGACAGGTACAGCACTCACACCACCAGTCCCACCACTAGACAATGAACCAATCACAAATGCTAGATTCAACCACCTCCATGACTGCATGAGGCTTTGAGGGGACACCCAGACACAAACCATAACATCAAATAACCACTCATCTGCCTTCTATAAGAGGTGTTGTTATATAGAGAGAGCAGAGGGCTGAGAGAGATGTGATTTCTTCCCAATTCCCTTATGGAATGATCTCTCTCAGGGTAATAGCCAACATTTGTGAGGGGAAAAAACAACAATGTCCATCAGTGACATTTCTGTTCATAGGGCTAAGTAACATGATATATTCTCTGGTAAATCTCAGACTCCTGGCAACTCTAACATTCTCTCTTCCACCAGAGGTTGCTGCCCGTGATAATAAGCATATTAATATGATGAAGCAAAAATAAGCAAGCATGCATGCATTTATGGAAATAACCAATAGAAGAACAGAAAAAAAGGAGGAAAATATGACTGTTCAGGTGTCTTTACATCCATTCACGGGTCTGTATATGCATCATGCATGATCTTAGACTGTAGAATTTCTCCTAAAAGGAAAAGCAGAGGGTTGGCATCTTCAAGGAGAACCTTGGAATTAGATCTGGGCATTCAGGGAGGGAAGAAAATTCAGAGGAGAGAAATCAGAGGGTTTGATATTGGAGAATAGCTCTTACCTAAAGCATTGTGTGAAACAACGTTGAATTCTCCTGAATGGGGTCTTCCAAGACTCACGGACAACAGGTTGGCTTGACAAGCCATTGTCCTCAACTTGGCTCTGCATGATGTCAGTCAAGGAAACAAACCCCAAAGGTTCCTCATTTTGATCATTAGTGGCCTTCAAAAAGAAAGAAAATCTCACCTTACTCTAATAGTCCCAATGAGGTCAGTGATTTATTTCTTCATTCATCCATTGGAAGCAATCCCAGGATTCTTCCTTCAGAAATTCCCTAGTATGTGTATAGGGCCTGGTATAGGGTTTCTGAGTCCAGTGATGGAAAGTAAGATAGGAATATCTGTTCCCTTCCTACCCCTCTGCTATCACCATCAGGTTCTTGAGCTAGGAAAACTCCCCTCTGCTTGAGCCTGAGTTACTTTGTTATGAATGTATCATTAGAAAACAGAGCCTAGACAGCATGTCATATTGAGTCTAGTCTCATAAATAATGATCTAATTACTACATTAAACAACATCATCATATTTCCACACTTCTAACAGAAAAAGTCTCTGTGCCATTTCCATTAGCACAGATT
>RJWM01036787.1:0-17918 GCA_004363535.1 Dasyprocta punctata
CTTCTTCTTTTTTTTTACTCTTTCCGAGGGCTACAGTTCTCATCCTAGACTCCTCTTAGGTCCAGAGGATCCATCTCCCTCCCCTTTCCTTCTTTCTGTTATTGTATTATTTTGTATTCCAGCATTTGGGAGGTATATTCCAGGGAGCCTCCTTACGGTGGAGTCATCAGGTCGGCCATTTTGCAGGACTCCTCCTACTTTTTCTCATTGGTGAGATGACATACTGGATACTCAAAGTTAAAGGGGAAAGGTTTATTTAGTTCACAGTGTGTCATGGTTTCAGTCCATAGTTGGCTGACTCCAAGGTGATTTGTCAGAGGGGCATCACAGAGGAGAACCAGTTCATGGCAAGCAGAAGATAGAAAAAGCAAGCAAACAAAGAACCTTAAAAATACCTTTCTGCCCCTTATACTTTACCCAGGCTACTTAGGGTGAGTAGCACTCACCCCCTGAATCCTGCTGCTCTTGATCCTAGCATTACATCATGATTCAATTCCAGGTTCACATACTTTAGTTGCAGCCAACTCTGAAGAAGCCCCATGTATGACTGCATGATGCTTGGGGGGACATCTTGACACAAGCCATTACATTGTGCCCTAAGCCCCCAAAGACTCATGCACATCCCTTTATAGAAAAGGCAGTTAGTCTGTCTCTAAGAGTTGTTAAAAGTGATGCTTGAGGAAACACCTGAAGACAAGCTCCTGTGGGGAAAATGCTGGATTTAATTCTATTTAGGTACACGTAGGCTAAAATTGGGGTAATATCAGCAGCTGGCCAGGAGGGGGGATTGAATTAATATAGAGTTTAGGAATGGGGTTAGTAATGTCAAGGAAACAGGATGGAATGTGTGGGGTCAAAATTTCAACGATGCTCAGTGCAGGTGTGTGGACATTCTTGTACTTGGAAGATTGTGTGTCCTAAATTTTTTAATAGCTGTCATTTCTGTTTGCGGAGGGCAGCATGAATTACTGTTGTTTATAGAGAGCAACATGTTTTATTGTGATGGTTTTTCCCAGGTTATGCCTGACAAGAGTTGCCAAATCCTAACAGTTTCGGCACTGCTGAAAAGTCCAAGTCCAATTCCCCCTCTGAGATTTAAGATGAATGCTTGACTGCAAGCCTGTACCAATGAAAAGAAGATTAAACACTTGCAACATTCAGTGGCACAAGATAGACATTTCCATTCCAAATGTTGCATGCAAGAGAATATCAAGTAATGGGAACAAAGCAAAAGCAAAATCTATCAGAAAATAACATTAAATAACACAGTTCCATTTCTGGTGTTACCATCAAATCATGGCAAGCGGTGAACCCAAAAGACCTTGAGTGCCTCCTCCTTAAGGGCTGCTAGTGGTTGTAACTCCCATGGCTTCTCTCTTGAGCTGATCCTGCACCAGCCTAGCACTTTTCTTCAGATGATCCATGTTCCTGGCTTCTCCAAATTTCTGAGGTCTCTACTGCAACTTTGGCTTCACCCTCACATCTTCACACACTGCTGTCTTAGGGGCACACTGTCGGACATCTCTGACCTTCTTCTGAAATCTAAGTGGAAGCCTTCCTGATGCCACAATCCTTGTATTCTTCATGCACCTAAAACCAGCATCACATGGATGATGCTAAGGTCAGCAGCCAGTTGGAAGAGTAGACAGGTTTCCTTCTCTCTTAGCTGTAGGAGATTCAGTGTCAATAATCAAATGCCAAGGAAAATCTTCCCTAGGCTACTACAATTCTGGAACATGGTGCTTTTGGATTCTCTTCTCAAATCAAAGGCTTTCATGTTTGCAATTTTGAAGCTGCAAATTGGTGAGGTCCTCCTGCTTCTGGGGATGACCTTAGGTCATCTTTTCTATTCTTCCATTTCTTCTCAGTGATCAAGATCTTCTCTGCCCTATCTTTGTAACTCACAGCTTTAATGGAGCTTCTTTTCTGGCCAAACTCAAAACTTTTAAATCATTCTGCTGGACTCTTTCCTTTTGATTTTCAACATGCATCTGCCTGAAAGTGCCCAACAATAGCCATGACTTGGCCTGAACATTAGACTGCTTTGAAATTTCTCCTGCTGGACTATTTAGCCTGCTGCCCTTAATCTCAATCTCAGGAAAGTCTCTGGACACAATCAAAATGCAGATTCCAGCAGTTAATACAGTCCTTCCCAGCAGAAACCCCCTTCTGAGCCTGGTCTTTACTGACAGTATTACTATTAGCTTTCCTGTCTTCTGAGTTGACAAGTATCTCCAACAAGTAATGCCTATGACATCCAACTCTCTTTCAAGTGGTATCTCCAAACTGTTCCTAACTCTTCCCCTTCCCACAAGTCAGTTTCAAAAGCTTTTGAGGCACATGATGAATACACTCATGGCAACAACCCCATTTCTCTGGTATCAAAATTGTGTTATTTACTTTTCTCATTGCTTAGACAACATACTTTTCTCATTGCTTAGACAACATACACCCAAAGTTAAAGGGAGAAAAGTTTATTTATTTCACAGTTTGTAGAGCTTTTAGTTCATGGCAAACAGATGAGAGCAAAAGCAAGTAAATAAGGGACCTTAGCAGCATCTTTTTGCTTGTATCTTATATTTTATATCTTACTCGGGCTACTTAAGGTGAGTAGCATTCACACCTTTAATCCTAGTGCCCTTGAGCCTATCATTGCACCATGATTCAATCCCAGCATCACATACTCTAGGTCCAGGCACCTCTGAAAAAGCCCTACATATGACTGCATGAGGCTTTGGGGGGCATCTGGACACAAGCCATAACACTACTCTCACCTACACTGTCTTTAAGAAACATATTGTAATCCCAAATATTGAGTACGGTAATCCAAGCATTGTAATCCTTTTTCTAATCTTCCTCAAAATTTGAGAAGTTATATTTATAATCCCACTGAGACAGTATTGGAATCCCAGCAAATTAATTCCAATCTACCACCTCCAATGCAACCAATGGCAAAAGTAAAGGCACTTAGACATATTCAAAGTTAAGGGCAGCCAAGGGGTCCTGGGTCCATTCCTTTTGAGGATGTGCAGACAAAAGTCTTGATCCTAGGCCCCTCCCAGAATTTATTATCTTGTGAATAAGGGGGTGGCTCGAGCATGAGTGACAGTGAGGATGGCGGGAACTACATGAGTCACTTGAGCTGGCTAGCCAGGTAATGGAAAAAGGCATCTGTGCAAAATGCAGAGATAAAGATATGCAGAGGGATCAACTTGCATAACCCAATCAAGATAGCAACTAAATTGTTTTAGGAGGCTGCTGCTTCAGTTTCTGATATATAAACTTTATGCCCTGGGGACTCACAACCTCTTTCTGGAGGCTCATAGCCAGTCGACACTTCTGGAGCTCACTGGCTCTGCCATCCTGCTGTGCTTTACATATTTTACAGAGATCACTATGTGAGGACACAGGACACTGTCTGATGGCTTTAGAGATTACATACCAGTACCTTGGCTAGCCTTATTTGCAATGCTTAGACTCAATTGAAGAGAGAAGGAAATACCATAGTCTGCTCTGTATATATCAATATAAGGAAATAAGTCTCGATATAATCAAAGTTGCAGCAGTTGTTCTGCATACAAGGGGGGCCACTCAAATTGTCTCCAGCAAAACAGACTGCAACTTCCAGAATCTTCCTTTGCAAATTGTATAAACAATTTAATTTTACCAAAAACTAAATATTGTTTTAGATTGTTAAGAGTTCTAAAAGTGACATTATATTACTAATATTATTATTTTGAATAATAATATTCTAATAAAATTTGACTGCAAAGAAAATACTAAATTAATCAATAATAAACATCTTCTCATGTTTGAATACTCCAGATATAAAATATAAGCTTTGCATATTCTTATTCAGATTTGAATAAACCATCTGACTCATTCAAGATTATCTGCTCAAGGTATATAATAAAGCAAAATTCCTTTTGAATGTGCTTTACTCAAGTACGCTAAACTGACATCCTGAATAATCTATAACCAAACTATAGAAAGCTTAACGGGAAAGGAATCCATTTTGCCAATGAATCTTGGACTAGTATTCCCTTGTTATTAATAAAGCATGTTTGTTTACCTCCTAAATTCCAGCTTGTTCTTCTAGTCATCTAACTATTATTACACTCAATCCTCAGGTGCTTATACTTCCACATTCTGCTGTGAAAAATATCTTTTAAAAGACAATTTAACACTGTGATTTCCTTGCTTTATCAAACAGGAAAAGATCTATTTTATAAAAAGGAATTGGAAATTATACAAAAATGTAACATGACAACAGTCACAAGATAAATCTCAGGGGTATGGCAAGTTCAAAATTGAAAATGTTTTCCTGGGAGATTTACATGTTTTTAGATTTATATCAACTTGGAAAATAATTCTTTTAAGTATAAAAGGAAGAAGATCATTTTCTGTTCAAATTTATTATTAATACATTTTTATTATTTATTCTGTGCCTCTGAGTCCCACTGCTTGTGAGCTAATTTTGTTAAAGAAAACAACATACAAATATTTTGATAAAAGTGGCACAGAGGTTATGTTAGCCTTTCCACTTATCAAATACCAAGCCTGACTTCATACATAGCTATCAGAAACTCTATCTTCCTATATTAGTCCAGCATAAAAATTTCAATCTTCTAGTTGTAATAGTACATTCCCAATAATTTGGCAATTCTTCTAAGAAAGCCACTAATTATTCAATAGTATCAAACAGTTAATATGCTTTTATTCAATGACTAATTTCCATGATCATTTGGATAAACTGACATTGACAAAAATCAAGTCCCAATTATTTAATCGTCAAAATTTTTCAGTCTTAGTTCTTTTGACATTTTGTGTTAGCAAATCCTCCATTATAGAAGGTTTTCCTGTGTACCATGGAATAGACTACTGCATACCTGCCCTCCACCCACTAGATACTAGCAGATCCACTTTTCCTAGTAATGTCAACATAGAAATTGCCAAATAGTTTCTGGAAGGTGAGACAAAATGATTACTAGGTGAAAATCAATCTTCTAGTGTCATCTAATGTTGTAATACAGAATGAAATAGGTTTAGAATAATAACTTATGACCAAATGATGCTTTAAAATAAACATGAGAAGGCTGAGGATACTGCTCAGTGGTGCAGTGCCTGTCTGCCTTGCCCCAGGTCTTGAGTTCTGTAGCAACCGGCTGCAGCCCTTGATGTTCCTGGGGGAAAGGATGGTGAGAGGATGAGACAATAAAGAAAAAAGACAAAAGCTGAGGTCAGGTGGAGCCCTCTCTCCTGATGGGAGAGCAGGGACTGCTCAACCACTGTGGCACTCAGAAGGATGATGTCAATTTCAACCCTGCTTCCTAGCAACTTGTTTGACTGACTGGTCTGGGCCCCTTGCCTTCTTGGAGCTGGAACAGCTTGTTTACATGGCTTGTTTTGGGCTCTCTGTGTTTTCAGGGCTAGCCTTGCTTTAGCCCCACGTGTGATCAATCTTTAGTTTCAATGGCTCCCTACATATTCCTTTTTTGTTTTGTTTTGTTGTAGTACAGGATGGATGCTCAGTTGAAGCTGGAGGAGCTGTTTTTGGAGAACTCTGTGGAAAACATTTTCATTCTGGAATACTTTTCATTTTAAGTGCAGTCCAAGGAATTTAGGTTTCTGCATTTGGTAATTTAACCCCGAACATTCCATTAATCCCTAACAGCAGACAGCTATCAGTGTAGCTGGCAACTGTCAGAAAGTGTTACTGACTTGAATTTCCTTTATGACTATCATATTACTATAGCATTGTTTGCACATTTTGTGCTTGTACTTTTCTGTAGGATGTTGAAGACCAATATTAAGGTGAGACCTATATTAATTACAATCAGTGTCTTGCTATCTATCTAGTCAGTTGTTTCCTCAGGAAATTCCTTGGAATCATACACAGCACCTCTTAGCACTTCTATCAGTGTCAGCCGTCTGGGTGATTCACAGTCATTGCTTGACCAAGTTGCTTTCTGTGAAAGCCTGGGAGAACTTTTGTCCTGGTAACCCTCCTTAGGCCTATCACACACTGATGATCACTTTCCTCTGTGGTCTCACAATCTTGTTGATCAGAAGTCCAGGGACTCACTGAGTATAGAATGATGCAGCAGAGGTTCTCTAATGTCCTGGATCCTCGATGACCTCAGAGGGATAGGGTGTATTGGGTGATATGCTATATACCCCCAAGTCCTCATATACTTTTGATGGGGCTGAGTTATTGATTTGTTGTCTGGCACAGGGATTGGCAATGTGTGTGCTACACCCGCCCAGGGGTGGGGCTGACATACAGTGTAAGGGAAGGCAGGTCTTCCTCTTGTGTTTCCACCCACCCTCTCTCCCACCTCTGTCTCTTGCCAGTGGGCACTTGCTGCTTGCAGCCACCATGAACGGTGGCCCTGCCACGCCATGCTACCTTGGAGCCAACTAGGTAAGGATTGAAACTTCCAAGAAACTGTAAGAATAAACCTTTCCTTCCCTAATTTTGGGTGTCAGGTATTTTGTCTTGGCAGTGAGTGAAAAGTAACTCAGACATAGGGCCAAAATATTGGTTATGCTCTTAACACATCTATCTCTCTAATTTTTGGTCTTTAAACCTCAGTGGTTGAACATGCAGAAGAAAAGACTGGTAACAGTACAGTATAGGAGAGTCAGTAAGCTTAACATTATTATCTTATCTAAGTATCAAACCCCTTAGAACATAACATAGAACTGTTATTTTTTTTAACAACCATGGATGTTTGAACATTTGAATACCTGTAAAGTGCTAACAAACAGTTACATATTTTACACACAAAATTAGAAATCAAACCATATACAACATTATAACATGAAAATCAGGATGACATTTTGTAACACACCTGAATCTCCATTTTGACATAAAATACACCTTTTAGTCAACCATCCCTGTATAATGCATAAGAAGCTTTTACTTCACTTGTTGACCTATAGTGGGATATACATCTCATAAGTTTTTATTAAAGGCAGAGGTTTGGATCTGAAACAATTTTGTCATCATAAACAATCCCTGCTTTACCTTTTGGAAGACTTGTACATCTGGAGGCATGAATACATGAAATATACCATGAGATTTATAACAATCTGTCATAACCACATGAAAACCTTTGTATGGTCATCTTTAAATCAAAAACCTTATTGTATTATTTCTTCTGAGGATGACCAGTGTGAACATATTACAATATGTTTTTATAACTTTAGTTGGGGTGTCTCTTCTAAGGCTATGGAAATCATTGGGACCTCTAATCAATGAACAAGAATTGGTAAAATGTTACCAAGAAGCCACTTTCTTACTCATCAATTGCAGTCCTATCCAATAATCTCTCCCAACCCTAAGGGATTCTGTTTAATTATCTTAATAATTTTTAAACACTTATGAAAACCTGGTCACAACATTTAACACATTATTTTTAAACAATGACTCTCAGATTATGATAACAATATACATTACATTTACACAACCAATTTTAAGAACATTTGGACTAACTGGGAACCCAGGGGTAAGCATGTTTTTTCTTTAAATCTATGACCCAAATTAAACTTTTATTAAATGATACAAAAATGCAAAAGAAAGAAAAAAGAAAAAAATTGTTGAGCTCAGACAAAAGGAAACAGTTGCTCACAGAACAGACAAATGGAAAAACACAGACAGATGATCTGTACAGATTCTAACAGACATAGGAACAAACACAGGGTTGTCAGTGTCCGCAAGAATTCTCTAAGTTCCAGAGGGCTACTTGTGCACTTGTATCATCCTGTTTGCTGAACTAGTTCATTTCTCACACCCCATGTTCTAGGGGTTGGAACACTTGTCACCTCAGCACCCCATGCCCTCAGGGTGTTTCTTAGGGGCTCTGTGCCCTTGGGCACTCCTGTAAGAGCACTTGTGCTTTTGGCTCTGCATGTATGAACAATCACTAACTCAGCAACTCCCAACAGCAGCTTAACAGACTGGACAAACAGACAAACAAATACACAGACAGACTGACAAACATCTTACAAATCAGAGTACACTCAAATGTATTTTTAACCCAAATTGAATAACCTATTCAGATCTTTTATATTTGTTTTTAGTTATCATCTCTTGGGCATTGCAGGTCAATTCCTTCAATTGGCTCCAGGTCTGGACTAGCCCCATCCTTGTTTATCAGCTATGTTACAGTCTAGTAGGTATCACTGTCCTAGGACTGAGCATCTGCTTCTTGAAGGGTAGAATCAACTCCCTCTCTGGGTCTGACTCCTTGATACAGCCAGACAGCATACTCTGGCACCCAGATATGGCATTCAGCATTCTCTGGAAAGACACAAGCATACTCCTGACCCCAAATTAGCACTGGCATGGGTCCCTTCCATTGTCTAGTATTAAGATCTTTCTGAAGGACCCTTCCCAGCCTTTTTTTTTTTTTTTTTTTTTTTTTTTTTTTGCGGCACCGGGGATTGAACTCACAACCTTGCACCTGCCAGGGCAGGCGCTTAAGCCACTGAGCCAAACTCCCAGCCCTGGTTTTTTGAGGCAGGTTCACACTATGTAGCTCAGGCTGGCCTTGCACTCGCCTTGTAGCCCAAGCGGGCCTCGAACAAACAATGCTCCTCCTACCTCAGCCCAGCTTCTTTCTTTTACCTGATTGAATTGTCCTGCTGCTGCTCTAGTTCCATGCTTTGTAGGATTTAAAACTTTAACAGTACATACTGCCCAGTGAAGTCTGGAAAAAAATCCGCCCACCTTTTTCTGGTTTTTCTAATTAAATTTTGAGCAAGTTTAACATTTTTTAGTCTATATCTAAGTTAAATGGAATTGTTTGCATAATGCAGAAGCATTTTGATGGAAGGTGGCATGGGAAACAGAAGCCTGTTGACCACTGAGGGAGTAACAGTTCATGGCAGTGAAGGACAGCAAAAATAGCAAGAGAAAAGGAGGGGAAGCATAAACCTCCTTTTCTCCCCTACATTGTAAGGTGGTTACCCCCTTGGGTGGGTGCAGCATCCACACCATCTCTCTGCTTTACTCCTTCACAGTGCAAGAATATTTGCAAAATTGGGACCCCCTCCTCACACTGAGTCACTCAGCCAAGCTCCCAAACTTCAAGTTAACACAATATATCAGCCATTCCAATCCACCACTGTCAACTTGGCAACCAGACACACTGCTTTAAACCAGGTTCTAGCTACAAAGCCATGCTTATTTTTAACATTTTGAGACTTGAACATCTTAACAGATTTAACAATCTTTAAGAATCCATATTAAGTCTATCAACATTATATTACATAAGAACCACAACCTTTTGCCCTTGCAGCTGAAACAAGCAACATTGTTTCTCCACCTTCCTTGCCTGGGCCAAACTCCAGGCTCAGGAGCCCTTTGGTTCCCTCCCCTGCCTGGAGACCTGTGAGAAGTAGTGAGAGAAGCAGAAAGCAGCAGCTACTCCCTGTTAAATAACCCTTTAAAGTCTGTAGAAGTCCAGATAAATTTGTGTTGGTTTGTTTTTCCTTGGCCTTGTTCTAAGCTATTTTCCCATTTCCTCCCAAGTATGTAAATTTACAATTTTTTTAATCTGGAAGCAAACAAACCCAACAAATTTAGCAAGCTGTGTAGTATCAGGGTAATGAAAACTAAAAATTGATATAAAAAAGCAAAAAGGCCTAAATAAATGTAGACTTTCATTAATCACAAATTTGAAGCAAGTACCCCTGAAGTGAACAATTTTGAGAAACAATGGAGTTTGAGAATTTACACTACCAAATATTAAGACTTATTACAAAGCCATAGTGAGACAGTGATATGCAGGAACCAGCCTATTACTGAAAGGTCCTTGCCCTAATACAAATTAATGTTCAATTATGGCAATGGTCTAACACGGTGGAAGGGCAAAGCAGGAACGCTTACCCCCACGACCACTCCCTCTTTCTTCCCCTTCAACCCAAATTTTTACTTTTCCATTTGTGAGCAAAGAAAATTCCAATCAGTTCCTCACATGCCACTAATGCCTGCCCCATGCACCACTTCTGATCAGAGGTGATATAACCCTCTGCTTCTCTGTATCTGGTGGGAGGAGAAAGCCAAATCCTTGCTGGTGATGGGCTCCTCACCATGTCCTCAATAAACGGCCACTTTCTCTGTCCTTTTGCTTCTCTATTGTGCCAGAAAACTCTAACAATTACCACCAGCTTGTGAAAGCCAGTTATTGAAGTTTTACAGGTTGGTTCCTGTTGTATTGGTTATTTCAAATTGTCTTTTATGACAGTATTTTGTAAACAAAAATCAGTAGCCTGCAAATCAGGATCACACTGCCCCCACTAACCACTAGAAGTTTGTTGAACCAAGCAGAGCTGTGCCATCTTCAGGAAGCAGTCCAAGCCATAGAACCACTACTTTTTGGCAGGGCTGTATCAGGTGCCACTGGAAGATTTTCTGGAGCAGGTAGTCCTTTCATATCAGCTTTGAATTTACACTGAGTGGCCCAATGACATCAGCATCTACATTTTGGACACACAGTTGAAGGTTCTGTTGAAGGGCCAGATAGTGGCTGTGTTGCCCCTACAGGTAGCAACATAGCAACTTTTGGCAAAATGCCCCCTCCTCCCACAATGAAAATAAGTAGCTTTGTTTTTTCCCTTTCTTTTAGGCTGTGAACTGATGACCTGAGATTTGAAGACTATCGGAGATTTGAAGTTTAGTAACAGAGTAGCTATGTTGAAAACTGTTCATGTACTCCCCCGCCCTCTGGCTTCTTTTAGCGTCAATTGCAAGACAGACAGAGAAGACGACTCTGCTTCCTTAGAGGTGGAAGTTTTAACCTGTGTGTAGCAAGATTTCTCTGAGCTGAAAAGGTACAGATAGCTGTCTGTGGGCTTGGGATTTAGTTCAGTGGTGTAAGTGCCTGCCTGGCAAGAGCAAGTTGGTGAGCTCCATCCCTGGTACCAAAAAAAAGAAAAAAAAAAAAAAGCTGTTGTGGCTCAGTTAAGGTTTTTGAGGTGGCTGTCATTCCACCATCATTTTCCTGCTTGGAATTTGATTTTAAAATAGTGCCTGGAGCCAATTTCATTGTGGTTGTCTCAAGAAGCTCATCATTACTGAGGCTCTGTCTATTCCAAATCCACAAAAGGAATGTAAATACCGGAATCAAGCATACAAGAAACAGTTCCACATACATTTGTGATTGTTTAGAATTTGTTTGTCCCATAATTATACCACTAGTGAAATCAATATGCCCCCCCTTTTTTTTTTCCTTTGGGGAAGGAGTTTCTCACAAACCTGTTTATAACTGGCCCTAGAGAATGAGGATTTGTTTCAATGCCCCAATCTTTACACCTGATGAAGCCAACATCAATACACTCCAGTGATGACTACTGAGCTCTAACAATGCACTTCGCCCCCTAGCTGCATGCAAATGGGTAAAGTCCCCTTGCCCTCAATCTCTTATTCCATCTCCATTTAGCACCATTTGCTGTGACCCATGGGGCTCTTGAGGTTCCTGGGGTGAAGAACAGTGAGAGAATGAGAAAATAAAGAAGAGATGAAAGAGGAGGTCAGGTGGAGCCCCTTCTCCTGATGGGAGAGAAGGGACTGCTCAACCACTGTAGCATGTTTATTTATACAATCAGAAGGATGATGTCAATTTCAGTCTCACTGCTTAGCAACTTGTTTGCCTTACTGGCCTGTGCCCCTTGCTTTCTTGGAACTTGAACAGGTTGTTTACATGACTTGTTTTGGGCTCTCTGTGTTTTCAGGGTTGATCTTGCTTTAGCCCCACACATGATCAATCTCCAGCAACAGAGTTAGATTCCTAGTTCCCCCTCCTAAATAAATAAATAAATAAATAATCACAAGAAAGTTAAGGCCTCTAGAAATATATGTTTTTATTTGTACATTTTTGATATACACAATCATCACATTCATTGCAGGGAATTTGTATGTGTACATAATACATCTTGCTTTTTCTTTCCCTCTCCATACTCCCTTGTCCTTTTAACCCCTCTTCCTCTCCTTATTTACAAAAGTTTTGGTTTTTTTTTAAATCTTTGTTTTTTTTTTCAAATCTTCAGGGTCTTATTCATATTCAACTGTGAAGTTTTTGATACTTTTGGATAAGAAAGAGAATTAGAGATTTATAATCTTCACTTAAGGTACTGTAGGCTTTTCTATAACACTATGAAGCAAGAATTGCAGGAGACAAAGTTAAGTGGACAAGCAGGTTTTATTCATGGCTACTGCAGCATGGAATAGAGACTGAACCCTACTAAGATTAATGGTGGAGTAAGTTGGTGGAAAAATGATACAAAGCAATAGAAGTGAGGTTTATCAATGAGACACAAGCACAATGATTCGGGCATAATCATAATTTTGTCATAAAGGTCTAGAAAAAATGAGTCTGTCAGACTCACATTTATTCTTTAGAATTTTTCTATTGATGAATTATGAATATTAATTGTATGAGTTTTATTATATTAAACAATGATGCTTAGCAGGAAAAAGTAATGTAAAAATGAAGTATTGAATTTTTAATATTTATTGTTTGTAAGAAAGCATGAACATTTTCAACATCAACTGTATTTTCATCTATAAAGTCTAAAAACAAATAACACAAATAAATTCTTACATTAACTACAATGAAATACTAATAGCACTTTTGAAACACATTTACTTCTGTCTTGGTTACTTTTCTTTCTTTGCTGGGACAAAACACCCAACACCCAAAGTGAAGAAAGGAAAGGTTTATTTATCTCACAATTTTTAGAAGTTTCAATCCATAATCAACTGGTTCCAAGGCAGGGTGGCATGGTACTGGGACAACACTTCAAGGCAACAGCCAGAGCAGAAAGGGGGAAGAACAAGCCTCTTCTCCTCCCTTAGGTAGTATGCAGGCCATCTTCCCCATCGAGGGCAGGCGTGGCACTCACAAAATCTCCTTGCCCTTCTTTGCACAGAATGAGAATATTCACAAAGTAAGAACTCTGGCTCCCTGTCTCAGTTAAAGTTCTAAACTTCTCAAGTTGATACATTGTATCAGCCATAACAACTTCAATTGTTACTCTTGCATGCAGAGTACCTTAGTATGTTCCACACATAGGTATCACTTACACTGACAGCACATATATTTTGTTTTCCTGGCATTTTTGTAGGACTTACTTGACACCTCACTGGTCTTGCTGTTTTGTCAGGAGGTTTTTATCATATTATACAGTATGTAATTAACAAGAACATAAAATATCAATAAAATGAGATATTCAATTCTTAATATGCATTGTGCATTTAGAATAGATATTAACATTTTCCCATCAACTATGTACTTACAAAAATAAAAGATAACATCAGAAATAAATTCCCATATAGGCTACAATTAAACTACCAACAGTACTCTACAATAAAAAAGCTTTCTTTCAATTGTCACACCCAACGCAGTCTTCACACATAACACCTGCATGTTCTATGCACAATCTTATTTACTCTGACACCATATATACTTAGCCTTCCTTTCCTATGTGGCAGGCTTGTCACCATTCTTCTATTCCTGTTTTGCCAGGAGCTTTCTACTATATTGTACAACATGCACTTAGCGTGGAAATAAGATATTAGTAAAACAAAATAAAATACCAAATATGTAATGAGTGTGTCTTAGTACTTTTCGCTCCTTGCCGAGACAAAATACCTGATGCCCAAAATTAGGGAAGGAAAGGTTTACTTCTTACAGTTTCTCAGGAGTTTCAGTCTATACTTAGTTGGCTCCAAATCAGCATAGCATGGCGGGGCTGCCCTTCATGGCGGACACAAGCTGCAAGCGTGATGGTGAGAGAGAGCGGGTGGAAGCCTGGAAGTGCAGAAGAGGAAGACCCGCCTTCCCTTACACTGTATCTCAGCTCCAACCCTGGGCGGGTGCAACACTCACATCACCAATCCTGGCACTACACAACAAATCAGTAACAAGTGCCAGACTCATCCCCATCAAAACTATATGAGGACTTGGGGGTAGATAGTATATCACCCAATACAGAGTGTTTAGGATAGACATCAACATTTTCCCATCAGGTGTTTACTTGCTCACAAAACCTAAAAGGTAACATCAAAAATAAAAACCTACATGAACAAAATGTAATCACAAATAAAAGCCTACCAGAGAAATAAGCTTTGCTTTGACTGTCACACCCAAGACAGTCTTCACACATGACAACTGCATGTTCCATATACAAGTATCACTTACACTGATAGCACATATGTTTTATTTTCTTTTACTTTCTTGGAGAGAAAATTCACATACTTTTTTGTTTTCCTACTGTCATTGTCAGCCTTTGTGATACTGAGCCTTCCTGTTCACCTTTCAGCTCACCAGTGTGCTCCACATTTTTTGTGTGTGTATAGTTCCCTGGGAAGAAGCATTTTGTTTTCCCTATGCTGTAAATGATCTATTATGAGCTCCAGTCCCAATCCTCTAAGAATGTTTCTTCATGATATCTTACCCTTGTTACTTTCTTTGTAAGCTATCGAACTATTTATGCCACACATGTCTGGAATCAAGTAAAACACAACCATGGGTCAATGCTTTATGTTTGAGTGACACTGTAGTTGATGAATAACTCATCAATAACATCTACTTCACTTTTAATTTGTTGTAGATAGTTTCCGTCTCAGCCTCCTGTTTTGTTGAGCTCTCCCTATCAATATTTCCATCATTGTGAAATTTCAAGATTAGCAATACCAGCTTGTTTTTCTTTGCCATATATAAGGCAATACATTTTTTTGAAGTTCAAAGATTGTATTATACGATTCTCTGTTTTGAAATTGCAACACATCTTTTGGAATTTCTGCTTTGTCCCTGCACACAGTTCCTGCATCAGTAAACTTGTGCTCCAGTGGCAAATGGAACAACAATTGGAAACCACTAAACCAATTGTCAAATGTCACATTCTAATTAGTTTAGGAGATGGGAGCCACAAGTCTGTTCAAAACATCATTCAGTTTACTACTGTACGAATAAGGATCTGACGGCTGAGTTTCAGGATAAGTGTGTAAATTGAAAGCATAATAAGTCTCTGTATCTACAGGTGCATAAACTTTTATGTCATAATTTGGCCCACTGCTTTTTGCATAAGTCTTTCACATTTCTGTGATCATCATGAGAAATTCCTGTGAAGTACAGCAGAACTATGAGTGCTTTCAGTTCACTTTGTGAGGTATAATAATACATACATTTTTGAGTATGGCAATTGGTGCATATAGAACATTTTACTCGCATTTGAGCCTTTATATATTTCACAGTATTTTGTCTGTTACAACTTCCAACACTGAGTGGCCATTCTGGCATTGTGTCCAAAACCTTTCACCTCTGCCATGACTCTCATTACAATTTCAGACCTATTTCTAACATTGGATCATTCCCTTTGGTTGCATGGCCATTTTGCAACATTTTGACTAGTCAAATATGTACTCACTTTGCTGAGGTCTTTTGGTCGTCTCAATCAAGGAGGTCTGCATTCCCTGTATCTGCATCCACCTATTCTTGCTCCGTTTCACTGTCACAGGAACTTCGACTCACATGTGCAGTGTCAGAGTCAGCACCATCATCATCATCACCATCATCACCATCACCCACCCATACACTCATTATGCACTTTTTTTTATGAAAACATATATTTTATCATAATGGACCATCTTCATGATACATGTGAGAATAATCTGATGATTCACTTCTGAGCACCTGCAAAATTTGCAAATCTGAGTTTTCATGTGCCGTTTTACCGAGTTGGGCTCCTTCTACCAGAAAAATAAAAGGAAACCTTTTTAACAAATCTTGGAGTGCTGTGGGTTCATTGCAGTCTCTGTGATATTCAGAGAAGCATCCACAAAGTCAGTTAGATGGAGCACAAGGCAAGTGAAAATCCTGTTTTGCCACATCTGTGCAAATGCACACACTTTGCCATTCATCATTCCAAGTGGGTAAACATATAGATTGTTTCCTCTATCCTTCATGGAAAGGTACTGAGATGCATAACTGGTTGCTCTTGTGCTAAAGTACAAATTTATAGTAGAAAAACAATGAGGAATTGGTTCGCTGGACCCCATGTTATTTTCCTAGTTAAGATGGCAAATTGTTTTTTCTGTGACCATGTGTGTTCACTAATTGCCACCACTAAAATTAGACTCTAATCCTTCCACAAAAATAGAGATCTACAGAAGCTTTCTTTTCCAGTGTTTATACTTTAAAGAGGTAAAAACGAGATCCTTGACATTCCCTGGTTTTCAAAACTGGAAAGAGGCTAGAAAAGTTTTACACAGTTTGAAAGAGAAAGAACTTATAATTTCAAGTTTTCCCAAATTACACGACCTAAGAAGGAGTAGTCAGTGACTTTCAGTCATTCAAAAACCTGTCTAACATTCAGGAAACTTGAGGAATAAGAAGATGGTCTTAGCTAATGCTAGAAATTTTAATAGCTTTTCACATGAAAATAGAATTCACTATTTTTATTTCTTTGAACTTCTCATAGGAGACATGAAATTCTTCATAGAAATGGTAGAATTTTGTTAATAAAATTAAAATTTTTTATTACATTTTTTAATGTAGAAGAAGATTTTATATTGCAATTACAACCTCCTTGAGAGATGAAATGGTTGGTTTAGTTTGATTTTTTCCCTGAAAACAGATTTCTTAAAGTTCCATAAAGTAGGAAATATAATGGATATAAGGACATTTTTTAAAGGAAAATACATTTTATTTGTTTTATTTCATTGGTTAGTGGGATTTTATGGAGAATTTAACTATGATAAAACATGAAATAGAGTCTTACATACATATGAGTTCTTTGTAACTATCCCCCACCATACTGACACAAATTAGGTAAATATAACAGTCTTCAGGAGATACTCATTGCCAACATGCAATTCCTATAGAATAGTAAAATGGTAGAATACTGTGGTTACATGGAAAGAAAGCCCAAGATACTGTTCCAAGTTACTGTTCATGTTTTTCCTGACCTGATTTTGGTTTACATAAAGTTAAAATATTCTTACACTTGTCAATGGAATAAAATGACTGAAAAAATGTGTCTAGCACAGTGGACCTCAAAGGCTTGAGGTTTTAAACAAAAAGAGTCCAGAACATTGGGTTCTCATACTGAAAGGCATAGTCACTAGTATGTACAGCAGGAGTGAAGATCTGCATATTCCCAAAGGCTGGGCTGCACTGCTACATCCATGATGGATGCCAAGTCTTTGGAAGAAAGTATGATACTGGAGGTTGCTTCCAATGACACTTTGTAAACTCCACATAATTTGGGGGAATATCCATGAAAAGGGGGTGGAAAGAATAAAGAAGACAACATAAAACATGTAATAACACTAATAAAGAATGGAAATGATTCTTGACAAGATCTCCTATATTCAGCTAAACAATTAAAATATAAAAAATCATTATCAAATGCTACTGCTTAGAAAAAGACCCAAGGGAGGCATAGCTGTTGGGCCGAGCTTGCGGACAGAACCAGGGTCGGGTCCGCGTCCCGCACGGTGCCCAGCACAGCTCCCTGGGATCGGGAGGCCTTGGCCCCCACCCAGTAAAGGAGGAGACTCCACCTGCATGCCCCGGGAGGCCGCCCTTCCTTGCTGCGCACGGGACACAGCCCACTGGGTCCCGCGATCCTGCACGCCGCGAACCTCAGGGAAACGCCGGCCAGCCGCGCAGGACACAGAGGTACACAGCCCAGGCCAAATCAGCCCAGGAACCCAGAGCTGCTCACTGGGGAATTGAGCAAAATAGCTGCAGGGAACTGGAGAGCTTGGGCCCCCCCACGACCAGAGTGCAGAGCACACGGCAGCTCCATTCTTCAGCCGCGCAGCTCCACTCGAGCGTCTGCCATCCCACAGCTCCTGTGCAGACCGCGCCGCCCAGCAGGGTTGCTCCTGGCACTGTAGGCCTGGG
>RJWM01036788.1:0-17907 GCA_004363535.1 Dasyprocta punctata
GCCATCTTGGAGGACTCCAACTTGATTCTTTTTACTTCCCTTTTCCTTCTTCTCCCTGCTGTCTCCTACCTTCAAGTTTTGCATCTTTCATTAAGTTTATTTTTAAGTATTCTGTCCTTTTTTGATGTTATTGTATCTAGAATTATTTTCTTAATTTTATTAATGTTCATTGCAAGTGCATAAAAATATGTTTTATATTGATTTTGTATCCTAAAGCCTTACCGGGTGGTTTATTCTGATTGTTTAAAAATGGATTCCTTGAGATTTTCTGTACATAAAATCATGTCATCAGCAAATAGAGATCTTCCCTTTCAGTCTAGATGCCTTTCATTAATTTTCTCCTTGCCCCACTGCCCTGGTGAGGTCCTCAGTACAGTGTTGAGTAGAACCTCAAGCACAAGCACCCTTGACTGATGTCTAATCTTAGGCAAAATCATCTACTGTCCCAGCATTGAATGAGATGTCAGCTGTGAGTTTCATAGATGCTGCTTATTATTACTGACTGAAGAAGTATCCCTTTCTGTTTCCAGTTTGTTGTGTATTCTCAATAAAAAGAGTGTTGGATTGTTTTAAAAAGGCAGTTAGTCTATCTGTTGAGATGATCATAGGTTTTTATGGTCACTATTTTTGAAGTGACTAAAATTACCATCAAAAACTGTGATTTGTTGTGCATTGTTTTAATCCATCTTTCTGTGGTATAAATTCAACTTCTGTTACTGATCTTCGATAACTTTTACCCAGAGATCTCCTGGAAACCCAAGTTTTTTTTTTTTTTTTTTTGCGGCACTGGGGATTGAACTCACAGCCTTGCGTCTGCCAGACCAGGCGCTTAAGGCACTGAGCCAAGCTCCCAGCCCTGGTTTTTTGAGGCAGGGTCGCACTATGTAGCTCAGGCCGGCCTTGCGCTCGCGTTGTAGCCCAAGCTGGCCTCGAACCCACAACGCTCCGCCTACCTCAGCCTCCCGAGTGCTGGGATTAAAGGCGTGCGCCACCACGCCCGGCTGAAACCCAAGTTTTTAATGGTTAGTTTTATATTGGCTTTCAAAACGGTATCAGTTAAATACTTTCTCATGTTACAGAGGGGGAAATGACACTAATAATAATAATAATAACAACAACAACAATAATCCCAGAAGCTCCTATTATTTGGAAGGTTAAGAATTCTTTTCTTTTCCTTTCTTTTCTTTCCTTTTCTTTTTTGGTACGGGGAATTGAATTTTTGACCTTGCACTTTCCAGGCAGGCGCTGCCCTACTGAAGTATACCCCTGGCCCAAAAAATTAGTTATTAGGGCCGGGAATTTGGCTCAGTGGCTTAAGTGCCTGCCCTGGCAGGCGCAAGGCTGTGAGTTCAATCCCCGGTGCCGCAAAAAAAAAAAAAAAAAAAAAAAAAATTAGTTATTGATTGTTGTAGGAAATAGGTTTATACTCAGACCTCCAAATCATTGTTAATTCTGAATTAGTAATTAGTATAAAAACCAAACACACCTTCAAAACCTAATTTGGTTTTTCTCTTATGAGCAGCATTTCAGGACTGGCATAGGGAAATATACATTCTTAATATATTTTTGAAAAGGATGATGTAAATTCAGTCAGCCTTGGGCTTGTTTCACACTTTAAAATTGTCTTTGCCTACAGTATAAACAACTTGAATGTTCTATTTATTTTTAACATTGCCATCTGTGACTGTTAGATCACAGATCTGAAAGATGCAGTTATAGTTTGAGACTAAGAATTTAAACCTCCCCTATACCATTACATAAGAAGGGTAATAGGAAAATTTTTCATTTTAAAGCTGTTCTTTATGTTCTCGATATGTTCAGTTATTTGTATATATGAAAATAAAATTAAGTCACCATATCCTGACCAAGACAGCAAATATCTGTGATGCCTTAATGAAAAAAAAAAAAGAAAAAGAAAAAGAAAAATGAAGGCAAGGAAGATGGGCAGGGCTTTGGGTGGGAGACAGATGCAGAGAGGGAGAGAGGAAGCAGAAGCAGCATATTCATAAGAGATCATCATTTAGTGTCAATCACCACAGGATATGGTTTGATGGAAGAATGTGAGGTTGATGTTAAGGATGGGGCAGAGAGAAGAGAAAGTAGATGTTTTTCTTTGTATAGATTGCTTAGAATTTACTAAGGTTCTATTTATTGATATCTTTCATCAAGTTTTGGACATCCTCAGCTCTTGTCTCTTCAGATGCCTCTTTTTGTGTAGGTATTGCTCTCTTCCTTATACACCAGTTGCATTCTTCGATGTTTTCTCATGGATCTTGAGGGATCTCTCCCCACAGACACACCCCCACATTGACCTATCTTCAAGTTCAATGATTCTTCCTTCTGCTATGTATAGTCTTCCCTTAGGCCCATGTAATAAATTCTTCAGTTCTTTTACCAGGACCAACATATTAACATTTGGTCTTTTTTATAATTTCCATGCTGGCATTCTAAATCATTTGGCATTATGTACCTTATCTAACAGAAAGAAAGAAGAGGGAAGAGAAGAGAGAAGAAAAGTAAGCTTACCTTGGAGGCATGAACTTCTGGAAATCGAAGACTAAGAATTTAAATTGATATTCTCTCTTGAGAACAGACAACTTGGACAGAAGTATAGAAAATATTTCTTTTAAGTGTTGGAGAATTAATAAAACTAGGCAATTGCTGAGCTAAGGGGATAAAGAAGAAAGGAATCCTGGGACAGCTGGCAATGATCCCAGTATACAGGGATATTATTCCAGAGTATCTGCTTGTGGGATAGAGAAAATCACAGTGCTGGGGGAACAAAAATTGAAGGTTAAACCTCAACAGGGCAGTTTCTAATAAATGCCCCAGGCTTTGAGTTGGGATTTTTGTAGAAATTGATGACTCATTCTAAACTGATGGTAAAATTTATTAAAAAGTACAGAGCCAAGAATACCTAAGAGAGTTTTGAAGAGCCAACAAGTGGAAAACTTACTGTAACCGATGGAAAAATTTTAAAATGTCACTCATTAAGACACTGGTATGAATGCAAGGATGGACAGATAGATCAATGAAACAGACTAGATTCCAGAAATATCTTTGACTTATAGGTAATGTAGATACTTGATTAATGGCGAAGATACCAATGCAGGGCAGTGTCGAAAGGACAGTCACTTCTGGATTCTGGGTCAGCAAACATCTAAGTGTAAACAAAAAGAGAAGTCTGATTCTTATTTAACCCCATGCAAAAGAAATACTTTCCAGGAGAATTATAGATCTGTACAACTTGTATGTGAAGGGAAAAACAGTAAAACTTTTAAAAGATGATATAGTAGAATATTTCTGTGACTTTGGGCTAGACATAAAAACATTCATTATAACTGAAAGCTTAATAATTAAACCTAATTATGATTAAGAAATGCATTACAATATGCTATGAAAGGACAAATCACAAAGTGAGGAAGATATTTACAGAACATGTATCGCACAAAGGCCTGGTAATCACAATATGTAAAGAATGAGTAAGAAAAAGACAAACTATTTTTTTAAATTAGTAAAATCTCAGGTACTTTACAACAAATATCCAACATTCTCAGTAAGCATATGATAAGATGATGTTGACATCATTAGTCTTCAGGAAAATACAAATTAAAGCCTAAATTGACTCAATTTTATATAACCACCAGAATGTTTAAAATTTAAGAATAATGGTGCCAAAGGTTAGCAAGGATGCAGATTCTCAAGTGTTGCTCATGGGAGAATGCTTTGAAACAGTCATTGTTTGGCACTGGCTGCTGAACTTGACATATCCATATGTGCCCAGGAGCCTTGTGCTTCCATTCTTAGATATAGATACACAGAAATTCATATATGTGTGTCAGACATAAACAGGTATGTCCATAGCAACTTTATTCTTAGTTATCAAAAACTAGAAAAACTCACGGAGTATCCATGGTGGAATGCAGAAATTAACATCTAGTGAATTCATTTAAACGAATGAGAAGGAGTTAATAGAGTATCTCAAAAAAAAAAAAAACATAAACAAAAACAGTGGAGCTGAAAAGCCAGATGTAAGCCCTGCCTTTCACTGCATTGTTTCATAAAAACAAGCAATAGTGCTCAAATCCTGACTTGAAGACTGTTCTGTGGTGTTTGAAGTTATGATAGCAGTACCTTTCCACAGCAGGTTGGGGGGCAGATGATTAGGATGAGCTGGAGAAGATTCTGGAAAATGAGTTCTGGTAATGTTCTGTTGATAGGTAGTGATTATACAGAAATAGCATCTTTTTCTGTGCTTGTTGCCCACTTGGATATCTTTTTTAGAGAAAAGTCTTTTTAAGTCTTTTGCCACTGTTTTAATTGGTCACTTTGCAGTTTTAAAAATATACCTCCCATGCCCATGACTATTCTTTGCACCATTGCTTTGACACACAAATGTTGGAAATTACACTTTCAAAATACATTTGATATTTCATATTGTAAAATACTTTGCCACCATGAGAAAGGACAATGTAGAGGACTGCATTAGTTAGGAAAATTGTTAAAAGAAAAAACATCTTATGGAACTGTATAATCCCGTTGTAAATTCATGGAAGAAGATCTGGAAAGATATATATGCCTAACCAGGAAGGAGAATAGAACTGTGGAAGTAATAAGAGACATTTTTTTTTCTTTATTTGCTTCTGTATTGTTTAGACCCTTTGCATTTAGCATATATTTCTTTATGAAATATGAACAATAAATTGTAATCTCCTTTTAACTCTACCATGTCCTACTACTTAAATTGAGGGGGTCATTCTTAATGCACCTTTTCCATAAAGTGGACAATTTTGTTACACTGTCTTTAACACAGATTTAATTTACATACTTGTATAAAAAGCAGTATAATTGAAAAGAGAATACTAGGGTTTCCTTGGGTTTTAATACTCGTGCAGTTTTTACCTGTGTTTATGTACATTGTTTAATTTTCTCTGATTTTGAATTTACTTAAAAGTTGAGGTAAAATTCCTTCCAAGAATGAAGATAAGGCACTTATTGCTCCTGAATATGTCAGTGGTTATTATTTATTGATTTCTGTTTGTCTACTCATGAAAGGTAGAAACTAGATCTATTTAATTTATGGAGATACTTGCTTTATACAAATTTACATGCTGATATATCACAATATACCATCTGAAAGAAAAGAGTAGTTTTTATAGTGCTATGGTGGGAGAAAAGGCCTCTTCAAATGATCACTTAAATAGATCTTGCATCATGTATTATTCTCTTTTTTTGGTGATATCTGATTTTTCTTTTCTTTTTTCTTTCTTGCTTTTTTTTTTTTTCCCAGCAGACATAGAAATGGCTGGGCTTTTATTTGGAGGAAAGGTTTAGTAATTAATATAACTCTAATGAAAAACGTATTTATTCAAGATTCAAGATACAGGAAGCTAAGACCGGAGGATCCTTGCAAATCTGGGCTATACAGTGAGCTCAAGGCAGCCTGAACTGTATAGTGAGACCCTGTCTCAAAAAGACAAAAAAACAAAAAAACAAAAACAAATGAACAAAAAAGTGTATGTGTGTGTGTGTGTGTGTGTGTGTGTACTGCTAGGGATCAAACTAAATAAATGCTCTATCACCAAGCCCCTCCCAACCTGCCCCATCTAACCCAGGACATCAGGCATTCTAAACAAGTACTTGACCACTTGAGCTACTTTTGATAAAAAGGCAAAAAAACACATTCCTGGTAATGTTCTTTTGAGAGACTGGTCCTCTGTTAACCTGTTTGCTTGCAGTTTTGCCTTATGACCGTTTTTTCTGTATTTTTATTTCCTTGCTTTGGTTTTTTCTTTGATTTTCCAGCCTGTTATGGTTTATATTCCTGTGCCCTGCCACTTCTCATGTAATCATGGCATGGACGAATCTGAGTCTGGCCTTCCTGATTGGTTTGTTGTCTGGTGCTGGGATTGGTGGTGGACTCCCAGGAGTGGAGTCGACATGCAGTGGAAGGGCGGGAAGAAGGCATGTCTCTTTCTCTTGCTGGTTCGTGCCTTGCTGTTTGCAGCCACCATAAACAGCTGGCCCTCAGCCCATGCCACCCTGCCTTGCAGCCAGCTGAGTATGGACTGAAACCTCCAAGAACTGTAAAAAATAAAACTTTACTTTTTTTAGTTTGGGCATCAGGTATTCTGTGTCAACAACAAGAGAAAAGTAACTAAGACACAGCCCTTTGCTCTTTTTTAGCTGTGTCATTTGCATACCACTTTAGTTAGAAGTTATATACACATATACACACACAGAGTTAAAGAGATCCAAAGTTTTGCTTTTACTTTTTAGAGTGTTGTATTGAATGTTCTTCCCATTGCACATATGCTTACTTGTGTTCCAGAAGCTAATACTTTTAAGGATCAGATACCAAAATCAGTGCCCTAGGAAGCTAGGGAGTATGGACATTTAGGAATACCTGGGGAAGTTTTCTCCCTGAATACATTGCAAAAGGGCAGGTCAAGTTAATATTTTCTTATTCTATAATGCAGCATATGTGTAAAATGTTTTAGAGTTCATGAATACTTGTAATTGTTTAATTGGGCTTCAATCTCAGTGCAACCCTGGGAGGTGATGGAGATAAGGAATGTGTTTCCATCCTACCCCACCCTACCCCTTCTTAAACAAATAGAACATAAGAGGCAGGGAAAGCTTAAGAGACTTGCCTGAGGCCTCGCCAGTGGGACTTACTGAAATCTGAACCTAATAGTAATCATAGCTAACATTCATATTGGCTTACTATGTGTCAAGCACTATACTAGGCACTTAACATAGTTAACTCACATGCAGTTAGTTAACTCAAAACCCAAATTCTTCTCAGTATAAAATACTCAACAGGAATGAACTTTGTTCCCCTGCCCCAAATAAATATGTAAAAAAAAAAAATGTATTTGAGTTTCTAGCAGGCCTTATGAACAGAATAGAAATAGGAACCAAAAAAAAAAAAAAAAAAAAGGTTAAATTGAGGATGAAGAGAATTGCTTACGGAATCTACTTATTTTTCAATTTTTTTTTAGCCATTCTTTCTAATGTCTCTTTAATTCAAACATCTTTTGGTCTTTCCTCACCGTATAAAGCATGACTCCAAACTCTGCTTTATTGTGGTGTTTCCAGCTGTCCTTTCTTTCTGCACTCCTGTGGCAGTCATTTTCCCTTTGCACTGGGACAGAATCTACTCTGTGTTCTCAATGTATCACTTCAGAATTTGCCTTTTGCTCTTGCTGCTCCTAGAGGCTTAAAATGCCCTCTTCCTTATTTCAGTGCTTCAAGCCCCGTTTTTATTTCAGGACTCAGGCCATAATTCACTTATGTGAGAGTTCCCTGTCTCATATCTCCCTAACCCTGGTCAAATCTAATAGCAGTTATTTCATGTCACCAAATTTTGTTCTCTTACAGAGGGCAAATGTCTCATTCATCTTTATCTCCCCACAGAATAATTGCACAGTTAATGCCTTGAATCAATCCATCCTTTAGTTCCTACTAAATAAAAATGTAGAATACAATTTACACAACCCCTATCTTCAGAAAACTTTAGTCACTTGCCTCTGTGCCAGAATTATGTACAAAACCATTACTAGTCTAGTCACAACTACTAAACTAATTACCTTTGTGCCCTATTTTTTATTTTTCATATCTACAATCAAGTTTAGTAACATGCTTCCTTACTCTCCTACCAGATTACTTTGGGTTTCCTGTTCCTTTGCTTTCCATCTTTCTCCTGCCTAAGGTGATTTACCATGTCTTTTGGATCCTTGGCTACTGCTCCTTGGCTAAAACTTGATTGTGCATTCAGTTTCCCAAGAGATTGTGTTACACTGTAGATGATGATTCAGCAGGTCTGGGATGGGGCCTGGGGTTTGATGATGTTGGTCCCAACAGCACCCTGGCCTGCAGGAGTGGTCATTTGTGTCACTCGCTTGGAAATGGTGTTTTCTGGTGATTGATCTCATTCTGAGATGAAAGTAAGAGAGACGACAAGTGAAATATACAGAATAATGGGTAAATGCTATGGAGAAAAATAAGGCCAAGGAATGGATGCAGAAACTGGAAAGTGCTGGGATGTAGTTTGTGCAGGGTTTTAATTCCAGGAGGTCCAGGTGGTCAGGGAAGGGCTCATTAGAAGATTACTTCTTTCTGAGGAAAGACCTGAAAGAGACAAAGAAGGGACATGCACATAGCTGGGAAAGAGCCTTCCTAACAAGGAGTCAGGGAGTACTGAAATACTGACCTGGGTATCTGCCCAATTCTCTGAAAGATCAGTGAGTGGGAAGTCTAAGTCAAGTTAGAGGGAGGTGGGAAAGATGGCGGTGAGAAGGGAAAAGGCAGTTGCCTCTCTGAGACCTATAGAGGTTTTGACTTTTATTTGGAATTGAGGGAAGGCAGTGATGGTTTTGAGCTGATTTACTTTTAAAAGGGATGTTTTGGTTGCTGAATGAAAAATAGGCAAGGATAGTTTGAAGAATAGAGATTGGTGGTGGTTACTGGAATGAGCCAGGCAAGAGATGATAGTGCCTTCTCCCAGTGTGGGATCTGTGAAAGTAGAGAAAAGTGATCTGATTCCAGATGTCAGCTGTGGAGCTGGAAGAATTTGCACAGTGTGAATGCCAAATCTCTAGGTTTTTGCACCTCTCATTTTCTTACCGTGCATTTTATATGCCATGGAGAGCAATCTTTTAGTGTTAGGTGAGAGTTACTCTTGTTAATTATGCAATTCTGTCACACCCAAGCAAACTGTTGTGAAATTTAGTTATTCCTATCTGTGTTTATCTCAGGTAATATGAGGAGCTCATGAATTATATATACTAAGTATTCCCAGAGTGGCTTTCCTATGTTATGTACATTCTCTATTTATACTTTCACAATTATTTTCTTTTCCCTTTCTCTACTTCTAGTTTTTCTTCCTTTTTCCCCTTTCTTTTCTTTTTCCATTGCTCCCCCTTACATGTGTTTAGTATTGATTGAAGAAGGGGTTAGAAGGGGGAAGTGTTCAATATTAAAGAAGTGTGGGATTGCTTTCTCCACTATGAATAAATTTTAAGAGCCTCATTTCTAAGTCAGCAAGTTCCATCAATCCATAGTTGCTCCCATGGTAAAAAATTAATGTTTTGTTCCTGTCACATAATGGAATTCACTGTGGTCTTTCATATTTTAAAATCACATTAATTCATTATTTTTTAATGTGGCCTACCCTTTAGCAATTTTACATTCAGAGCAATGTTCAGAGAGAGAATAAATGCAGTAAACAGCATCAGACTTTGGCATGGCATATGAGGAATTCTCTCTGGGTATCTCATCCCTGCCAGTTACCTGTTGTGTCACCTTGGTAAATTGCTTAACCTCTTTGCCTTCATTTCTTCATCCATGAAGGGAAATGCTAATAGAATCAATTTCCTAGGGCTATGATGATTTTCCTTCTTGAAGTACTAGAAAAGAACCCAAAGCCTTCACACTAAGCTGTATCCCAACCCATTTTTAATTTTTTACTTTGAAACAAGGTCTCCTTAAATTGCTAAATTGGCTACTCTGAGCTTGAACTCACAGTCCTCCTGCTTCAGCCTCTCAGAGTACTGGGATTACAGGTGCATGCCACCATGTCCAGCTTGATGAATAATTTAAGTAGAATAGTGACTGGCATATATAACAGTGTAACAATAATGATATAACATTATTTTGTTAAAGACAAACTGCGTGGAAGTAGAATTTACATTGGAGTTAGCAAAAGATCATTCATAACAGAAAATACATCAGTATTTTCTAGTTCATTTGTTTAATTCTCATAGGGTTAACACAGGTCAGTGGGGTTATTTAGTGTAAGTGTTGACACTCTTGAATGTGTTGCATTTATACAGAAAACTAGTAAGGATGTTTTATAAAGTCATAGTTCAATGACTTAAGACCGGCTGAATGTTAACTTGGCATGGTTACCAGGGAGTTTTGCTTTTGCCCATGCATGTTTCTGGTGGAGGAGTGGCACCCCTTGAGGCCCATGAGTGCAGTGCAGACCCATGTTGTATACCTAGGCAGTGTGTGGAGGAGTGCATCCTCAGGAACTTGATTTCCTTCTGGATTTTCAGCTGTGGAGCAGTCTTTTCCTCAAAGAGATGCTGTAAGAGATTATCTTTCAGTTTTCACACAAGGCTGTGTAAATTGATACTTTTTAAAGAACATGTTAGTGGGATAGCAATCATAGCTTATTATCAGCAAAACTATTGAGTGGGTTGTTTACTTAGCCTGTTGCTGTTAGTTTCCTGATTCAACCTTTTTCTAGTAATACTTCCTCCTTGGCCACTTATCTGATTTTCTTGGGGCCTAAGGTGCGTCATTTGTGTCTGATACACCTCTCTCCCATCCACTTAACAAACACAATAGAAGTAATAGCAAGTAGCTAAATAGTAACTTTTGGAAAGGTGCAGGACACAGTTGAGTGTCAGTTTCAAGTTTCACAGGGCGTTTCCTGCACAGGAAACGCTCACCTGTGTGAGGCTGGTGGGTGGAGCCCAGTGCTGGTGAAGCCAGTTCTGCAAGAGTGAGCTCCAGGCTTCCGTGAGTTGATCGAAGCAGTTCCTGCTGAGAGGAGGATTGAGCTCTGGAGGCAGCTCTCGCACACCCTGGCTCCAGGCTCCTGCTCCAGCCTGGCTGGCTGAAATCTGGGCCGAGAAAGGAGCTGCTGACCGAGGGGCTGAAACTGCTGGCGCCTACCCCACACTGGTGGAGACCTGAGCAGGAGTCATCTACGCTGGATGAGGTTGAGCCAGGCGGCTGCGACCCATTCTCTGTGCTTTGCACAGAATGCAGAGCTGTTCTTTCCCGGGAGTTTACTGCTGAATACAGCCACTTGGGATAATTTTAAATATTGATCCTAAAACTTGTCCAGAAGAAAGAGGTAAGGAGATCTCAATCAGGTATTCAAATATGTGATTCAGACAGCATTTGGAATGTTTCACTGAGTGTATTTTTAGATTATATTTGAGCACATGTTACCTTGGTTACTCAGGTGAGTGGTTCATTATGTAATTATCTAGAAATTGAATAATTGGGCATTAGTATTCATCTCATTTGTTGAAATAGGGTTTTGTTAATTGTACCATGTAGGTACTATTTTCCTAGTCAGTTTTATGCCTGTTTTTCTTTTTCCAGTCAGCTGATTTCTTAGTTTTCCAGACATGAGATTAATATAAGGTTTCATAATTAAAAGAACCTTTACATCCCAACCAATGTACATACATTTTTACATTTTTAATTTTTTTCCTGGTGGACTTATAATATCTCAGTGATTGATTAGTGGAAAATAGGCAGCACTGATTTACTTAGGAGAGTGTAGCAGGCTGTGTAAAAGAGGCCACTCAGCACAAGGAAGTGACCTTTCTGCCCTTTCTTTCAGGCATTGTGCACCCGCCCCTTTGACATCAGCAAGAATGGCTTTCTCTGTCCAGAAAACATTTTGTATTAACTCTCAGATTTTACTACTAAGATAATATTTCATATTTATGTAATTCTTCCTTGGATCTTGGTGATAAATGACTTCCATTCTGTTACATTATTAAAATAACATGAGGGGCCAGTATTTTCTCTTTACTCACAAATGCCCTGTTAAGAAGTTGCATGTTTTTCTTGTTGGGATTGTTGCATTGCTTAAATGATAATCAGCATTTTTAATTTTCAAAACAACAAATACAGGAATTGACAGTTTAGAGTTTTTCAGAAGCCAGCTTTTTAAAAGAGCACCTGTCGTATGGTAATGCTCTGGAAACTTGTCTTGTAAGTATTGTATAGTATTTTATAATAGTAGAAGAGAACAGAAATCTAAAATCACTTAGGTTAAGTTTACATTTAAGGAAACTACAGGAGGAAACACTTGAAATGGTCCTGCATTTGTATACATCCTTCCTTAGTGACCCCAGTTCTCGGTTGGGGATGTATAGCCAGATTAAATTACATTTGGTCTAGAAAACTGAATTTGTTTCCTAATTAGCCCTCTACCAGGGAGGCATTCTCAAGAGGAAATCATAATATTAGCTCTCATTTCACCACACTTACATGTTAAATAATGCTTGGCTGCTGTCATTTCATAGAAGCATCATAGGAATCTTGAGTGACAGCTGTTGTTGTTGTTCCCTGCGCACAGTGAAAAGAGTCATGATTTCAATAAATAATTTGCTTGAAATCTTGCAGTTAGGAAGTGATTAGGGGTGGAACTCTCACCCCTAATCTGATCTATCTGAGTTCAAAGCCTGTGCCCTTAATTTACCATGCTTAAGGTCAGGTCTCTGGTAGAGAAAGATTTGAAGACTTTTGCCTGTACAGAAATTTCATTATTATTACTATACTCTGAATATAGACCTTCTCCCCCTTACCCCCCCCAAAAAAAAACCCACAAGTGCAAAAATCCCCCACAAAGTCACCTATGACTGAATCAGTATTCCATTCCAGACTTTGTGGTAATAAAGTACAAAGGATTATGTGATGCCAAAGTGAATATGATTATATTTTGTTCTAATTAAAAAGAAATCTACAGAAAAGTTTTTGTACTATTAAGATTAAAGTTCTGAATTTTCAGATTTCTAATCGTGTTACCTTTGATGTATCTGAATTTGTAAGCTATATGTTTGCTATACTTTGATTTTTATGAGCAAATATATAAACATCTTCCTGAAACAGCAGTGTATTTTAAGCTTCTTAGGAAATAGTACTAATTCGTCCCAGAAAAATGAGAGCCCAGACAATTTGAAAACTCTTAGGTTTAAAACTCTATAATCTGTATATTATTTCCCATTATAGTTTTAAAACACTTCTAGCATCAGGAATTTCTAGACACCTTATGTTTCCTCCTACTTGCTTCTGGTAAAATGCAAATCTTCCTTTTGTTCTGTTTTTAGAAATTAGTCACAATCTTTTATATAATAACGGAATTAGTAGTCATCAAGTTAAAAAATCACTTTACTTTGTTTTTGTAGTGTTGAACAAAACCACTCACATTTATGTCATTTTGTAAGTACATTTTTAAAATAAAAATCAGTGAACATGTTGGACAGAAGAAAACTAACGTATTCGTGCCAACCTCAAATCACATAGTATAAATTTGAGTTTTCTTTGCTGTGTAACAAAAATCTGCAGCTTCTAGAAAAGTAAATGTCTAAATGTAGATAATAAGGGGGCCTTGTCTTAATTGATGAACCATTTTCCCAGGGAGCACAATTTTTAAAGCTGCAGTGTACACAGGCTGCATGTTGTCATAGTTTGTGGGCTCCTCTGGGAAGAGCAGCAGCATGGTGTGGCTTTGGTTTTGTTTGTAACTTTGAAGAAGAGAGAGTTTTATTTAGATATGCAAACATTTTACACATGTAATTCAGCATGAGTTGTACTACACAGTCTACAGAAATCAGTTGTGTTTTGTGCATTTTCTTTTTTCAATTGACTTGTTCTTATCTCTTCTGTGTCTGAAAGTTTCTTTTCTAGAATTTACTTCAGATGTATTTTCCATAACCCTTGTCATTTGCATTTCAGTCAGTATTGCCTTTTGAAATGGCTTTTCCTTTCCCTCATTAGTAAATGGAAGCCTGTTGGGCTTATGTAACTGTCAGTAGCTTACCTATTTTTCAGTATAAGATCTGCCACTACCAGTGCCATTTTAAATATAGCACCCAGTGAGCATGGCATTTCTGGGATACCTGGTTTCCTCCCTTTGAGGTTGGAATGTTCAGATATCAAACTGTAGCTGTCCACATTCCAGAAACTCTTTCCTAAGCTGCTCCCAGAGATTTTCTCTGCAGCAGCTTCTTACAGCTGTTACCTGCTTCACTGAGAGAACTGTGTTTTTCTTTTCTAAAATTATTTATAATTTGTTGAGCAAAAGTGATTATGTACTTTCCTGTTCCTCAGTAACTTCAACAAAATATTAATGTTTGAGGCTTAATATATCTGAAGAATATCTTGGCTATATACATATATGTATAGTATGTACACATATGCTTGGGGAAGAAGAAGATGGAATACAAAACTGAACAACTATTGCATTCCTGATTTAAAAATTGGAAGCTAAATTTGATGATTCCTAAAGAGACAGTAAGGATATTGATTTTTGAACAGTCCTGGTAGAATATATAGTGTTCAGAAGTTCTTAATTTTATAGATAAAATTTACCTTGATTTTTCTTTTACTACACCAAATTCCTAAAACCTAGATCAAAAATTAATCTTTATAATGTCTGTTGCACATACTGATAAAAACAGTATTACAAATGACCGCTGTACTAGTGTCTAAGAATCTGGAGGCAAATACAACAGCATATCATATGGCATGATCAACAGCTGTGAATGTCTTTAGCAGTTGAAACTGGTCCACTTATGCATCATGTCCTGGATATCGTTATACATAAGTTATATAAAAACTCCTTATTACTATTTTAAACATTCATAGTCCAAAGTAATTTAAAACCTAATGTACTACACATTAAATAATTACCTTTAGTAGTGATCTTTTTTGTCATAAATTCTTGTCGGCCTTTCCCCAAAATGATTTGAAAGGCCTAATTTTGTTTTTGTTTTTTAAGCAAAGCTCTACATTGAAGTTTTAAATGATATCTCTTTATTCTCCTGGTAAATTGTTACAAAGCAAATACAATTTCCAAAGAGTAGGACTTTTTATCCTGTTTGAATGTTGCGTTTTCTCAGATGCTTAAAGATTTCTCAAGTATTTTTGTTGAAATCTAGAATTCATATTGCCTAGTTAAACTTCTCATTGTTCATATTGTTAAACTGAGGTCTTGTCAGACGTTGTGGTGCATGCCTGTAATCCCAGCACTCAAGAGGCTGAAGCGGGAGGATCACCATGAGTTCAGGGTCAGTCTTGACTATATAGTCAGTTCAAAGTCAGCCTGAACTCCAAACTGAGACCCTGTCTCCAAAAAAAGAAAGAAAGAAAGAAAGAAAACTACAGTCTAAACTCGTTATTCCTTGCCTAAAATCTTACTGTGAGTTGTTTACGGAATTAAGACTAAAACCTTATCTCCATGTTCATGGTCCTGCATATACCTAGCCAGCAAAAAGCATGATGCATGATGGGGTAGATGGCCTTCACCTGACTACAGATTGAATATCCCTGTACAGAAACACTCCAAAATCTTTGAGCACCAGTGGGATGCCACAAGTGGAAAGTTCCACACCAGACCTCGTGTTGTGAGTTGCAATTAAAATGTAGGTGTGCTATAACATTTTATGAAATTATCATCAGGCTATGTATATAAAGTGTATGTGAAACATAAATGAATTCTGTATTCAAACTTGTGTTTTATCCTGCAAATTACTCATAATATATGTGTATATATATCTTAGAACTTTAGAAAAAAAGTGAAATTTAAAATACTTCCAGTCCCAGGTATTTTGGATAAGGAATAATCAATCTGTATTTGTCTTACTATTAGAAAGCCACAAAAGCTTTGTTACTGGGTCATTGGTTCAAATACATTTTTTTATTTTGTTTTGTTTTGCGGCACCAGGGATTGAACTAACAACCTTGCACTTGTCAGACAGGCACTTAAGTCACTGAGCCAAACTCCCAGCCCTGGTTTTTTTGAGGCAGGGTCACACTATAGCTCAGGCCGGCCTTGCGCTCACATTGTAGCCCAAGCTGGCCTCGAACTCACAATGCTCCTCCTACCTCAGCCTTGCGAGTACAAGGATTAAAGGCATGCGCCACCATGCCAGGCCAAATACGTACTTTTAAGTCTTTAGAAAGAATTACTTGCATTTTATGCTTGCTCCATATTTTTACCTCATATAATCTATACATTTAGATAGAGAATAGTTCCAGATACCCAAGAGTACAGGGGTATTTACGTAGGATAGTACTGAATACCCAGTTGAAATTTGGGTGTTAGGTTATCATGATAATTAGAGGCATGTACCTAGAAGTAAGGAAAGGTACAAGGTGTCTTTATTCTGGGTCCAGGGATGTAGCTCAGTGATAAAGAGTGCTTGCCTAGTATGCATGAAGCCCTGAATTTGATCCCATTACTGAAGCAACAGCAGCAACAACAAAAACAAAATAGTGTCATTATTCCGATAACTCTTAGTATGGTTAAGTCATTGCACAGAATGTAATGTATTTTATATCTTTTACCTGATCTGACATGAACATTTAAGGTGGTAATTCTAGAGATTAGAGACTCATTTTAAAAGAATTTAAATTGTGTAGATTGTGATGTTAACACAAACTAAGATAAATTTATTAACACATGTAAAGCCCTGGCACATAGTAAACTTTCAGTGAACAGCAGCCATATTATAATTATTATGTTACTGCCATAGTTCTTAGATTTTTTTTTCTTCAATTTTTATTGGCTACCTGGCTTAATATTTGGGAACAGGCCAATGGGGGAAGCAAAAGAGAGGGCTGATCTTGGACAAAATAAACTAGAAAATGTACAAAGAAGAAAATAGAGATAGTGATGGAATTTCTTGGGCACATCCTTATTTTTTCAAATAAAACTTACTCTGAAAAAGCAGCATATCTATCATTGATAGTCACATTCCATCCCATATATGTAATCTTTGACATTATTGTGCATTCTCTCATTTAGTAAACAGTGTATTTCATGTATATATCTCAAAGTACCAACTGCTTCAAAACAATGGCCCCGACTTGGTTTTTAATTTTGTTTTGTATTTTGGAGAAGGTGAAGAAGTAGTATACAAATGTAAGTACAAATCTAACGATCTGTTGCATTGAGGTGGAGAGATGATAGTTCTTTCCTGTGTATATTCAGTTGGCAAATACAAATTGAATATGTCACTATATATAAAAGGTAGCTTCATTAAATTTTATATTAAAATAACCATGTTATTGCAAGAAACTACTTTGATTTGAAATATGCTTTCTATAAAACTGAAAACTCATCAAAGCCACTTAATACTGAAAAAACGAAAAGTTACAAGAAATTCTATATTTCAGTTACTGGAAAAAGTGTGTAAGTTCATTTCTTTAGCATTTGAGTCACATTGGAATTTTGTTCATCTATATAGAAATTTTTCTTTACAAGATTTTTAGAGTTAATAAAAGTGAATCATAGCTTACTTTATGAGTTCATCTATTTGCAAATCAAAGTTTTGTTAAATTTAAGCCAATTTAATGGTATGTTCAGAGTTATAGACTAAATAATTGTGTTTCCCAGCTACATGCTAATTAAATGTGTTCAAAAGAGTTGTTGTTTGTTTGTTTTGGTGTTTTTTTGTTTGTTTGTTTTGAGTTAGGGTCTCACTATGTAGTTCAGGCTGGCCTTGAATTCGCTTTGTAGCCCAGGCTGACCTCGAACTCACAGTAATCCTCCTGCCTCAGACTCCAAGTGCTGGGACTGTGTCTCCTGTCAATATTCCTTTTAATAAATTTAAAAATACTGAGTAACACAGTTTACCCATTTAAGACTGTAATTGTTAATCACAGTCATTTTCCTTTGCCACTATTTAAGACATCAGCCACCTGTCATAGTTTTTCCATTGTTTAGAATTCTTTTTCTTCACTTGCACCCTGTAAAGTTCTCTAGAAATTCAGTTTGTGTTTACATTTTTACTTCCTGTGTTATTTCACATTGTCTAGCCTGTTGTACTTACATCACTAAAAAGAATACAGGTGAAGCACAAGTCAGGAGGATTAGTCAAACAAATACAAAAACAAGACTTTTAAAAAGTGACTATAAGTGTAGTTCACTGAATTCAAAACTTAAAAATTTTTTTTGGATGTTATAGTGAAGGGTGTGGTTTCCCTTATTTCTCTCTCAGTGACTTTGTTGTTTGTGTACAGGAATGCTATTGATTTTTGAGTGTTCACCTTGTATCCAGCTACATTACTAAATTTGGTTATTACTTCTAGAAGTCTTTTAATGGATTTTTGGGGGTCTTCTATGTAGAGTATCATATCGTCTGCAAA
>RJWM01036789.1:0-17912 GCA_004363535.1 Dasyprocta punctata
AGCCCCCCGAGTGCTGGGATTAAAGGTGTGTGCCACCACGCCAGGCACTTGGTAGATATCTATCAAATCCTTTTGTTCAAAAGTTTGGTTCCACTCTGATATTTCTTGATTTTTTTGTCTAGGTGATGCATTTGTTACAGTGGAGTATTGAGGACCCCCAATATAATTGTGTTATATTTATCTGGTTTTTTTATGCCCAGTAGTACTTGTTTTATGAAATCAGTTGTGCTGTTGTTCAGTGCACATATGTTAATAATTGTAATCTCTTACTGTTGTAATGTTCAGACTGATCATTTTATTAGGTACATTATTTGGTTAGTTATGTCTTCTGTGAGGTTGCCAAGTACCTAATTGGTCTGTATGTTATCTCCTCCGTTATCCTTTCAAATAATCCAGCTTGTAGCTTTTGTTCTCCTCTTCTTTGATGTCCCAGGAATCAGCTTTGGAGTAGTTGCGAGTTTTTGAAGGCATTTTCTTACCTTTTATTTTCATGTTTCTGTCTCTTTCTTTTTGTGCTGAGGCTTGCAGGTTGATTATAGTGAAAAGGTTTGTTGTCAGTGTGGAGACTTCTTTAGTTAACGTCTTTCTAGTGATGCTTTCTGGGCATGACTTGTTATTACCTTTGCCTTTGTTCCAGCAAAAATCTTATTGTAAAAAAATTTAAATTCTCTTCCATTTTCCTCTACTTAAAACAAACAAACACAGTTCACCTTTTAAGTTTTGTTTCATAGTTTTTTATTGTGATAAAGTGTGCATAACATATTACAATTTAAATCATTTTTAATTGTGCCATTCAGTGGCATTAAGTACACTTGTAATGTTACATAACCATCACTGTTCCTAGGATGCAAAAGTCTTAATATTTTTTGAGACAGGATCTCACTGTGTAGTCCAGGCTGCCCTTGAACTCACTATGTAGCCCAAACTTATGGTGATCAATCTTCCTTTCTCAGCTCCCTGAGTGGTGGAATTACAGTGCGCACCACCACACCTGACTTAAAAAAACCTCATATTTCAAGATCATTTTAACCCTCTTTGTTGCACCAGGAGAATCATAGAGGAGCCAAGATAGATGGGAACAGGGGATTAATGTCCACCTTCTCTGACTCATGTTAATACATAGGCTTATGGAGCCCACGGATAGCAGAATTTCCTGTAGTGTTTTAACACATTCTCTCCCTTCCTCTTTTCCTATCCTGCAACAAATTTGAACTTTCAGATGTTAAAGGCTCAAATGTTGTGGTTATGCCATACTTCCTAACTACAGTATTTTATTTATTTATTTTTCTTCTATACATTACTTTTGGTATTCTTTTTTCTTAACTAATCTCTGTTAGCTCATCAAAAAGAACAGTTTGTACTTTTATTGCTTGATTGTCTAATAATTTTTTTCATGCCTAAATCTTGTAATTTAAACAACTAACTGCTTTGAAGATTACAATATGCAATATATTAAGTAGTGTTAATTTCCTATTACCTTGTTTTGAAATTCCTTCTATACATTATTAACTTGTCCCTTTTATGAAAATCAAATCAAATGTATACAACAACTGGGAACTGAAAAATGTTTTCTATTTTAGCCAAAAGAATGCTTGTTTACTCCAGGAATCTCAGACATGTTGTATCCTGTATGTCAGCTTTGATTGTTCTTTTGCAGACTGCTGAATGCTAAAAACAGGCCCCTGGAGAAGTGGATGACTGTTCCCTTACAAGATGCATTGGTTTCTTGGATGGCCACAGTTCATTCTTACATACATGCTCTGTGTCCTGGATTACAACTCTGAGGCTCCCTCACAGCTAGTTTCTGGTTGTTTTGGGCCAATGAGGGGCACCAGCAAGAGCTAGGGAGGGTAAAATGAAAGAAATAACCATTCTTCCTACCCCAATCATGCTGCATCAGTTACATAGCAAACTTTCAATAAATACTCGTTGAATGAATGAATACATAAATAAATGTGTAGATGTTGTTGTTTTTCCTTACTAAATTTGGAGGGTATATTGTCAGTTTTGTGTTGGTAAAATGAAATAACTGAGAGAGATGACTTATAAAGAGAAAAAGTTTATCTTGGCTCATGGTTCAGAAAGCTCCTTAACCACAAATGAGTGATCAGGAGAGAAGTGAACAGTGGATCAAACTTGCTCACCTCCTGGGCCAAGAAGCAAAGAAGAAGAGAAAGAGACTGAGGTCCCACAGTCCTTTTCAAGCACTGCCCTCATGTGACCTAGAGATCTCCATAAAGTCCCACATCCTACAGGTTCCATCACTTCCCAACAGCCTGACCTTGGGCACCAAGAACTTGCCATAGGGACATTTGAGGGTTTTTATTCTAGCTATAATGAAAACCTCAATGCTATATAAAGCCTATGTCCTTTTCTCAAACCTCCCTATGTAGCAGCCATTTAAAGATTCTCTCCTTGACGGGGAGAACTTTAGGATGTACACACATTCATTCTTTCATTTATTCATTCATCCATTCAAGAAATAGCTATTGATTACAAGTGATGGAGATAAAAAGGATAACTAAGACTCTGTTTCTGCCTTCTTAAGTAAGAAGATTATATGCTACGTGCAAACATTCTTTCAGTGTTGCTGGCAAATCAAGGTTGAGGCATGCACTGGCAAGAGATAAAGTTGGATAAGTAGGCAAGGGCCATATCATGGAGGCCTTGTCAGGTTGGGTTTCCTATAAACAGTCCCTTTATAACAGGATTCAGGTATAAATGATTCATTAAGAAGGGCTTCTAGAAAAAGCTGACAAGAGAATGGGAGAATAGAGAAGAGGAAGAATTCAAATATGCTAACCATCATCCAAGATAGCTTCCAGGCAGTAGAAATCTCCACTTCCTAGTTCTTTTTTTGTAGTTCTCTCCACTTGTACCAGGGGTGATATGTGTGGCCAATGATATATAGAAGAAGAGATTGCGTGATGCTTCTGAGATTAGGTTTTGTTTTGGGTAATTTCTTGCTCATTTCCTAGCTCTCTTCTTCTTTTAGATCATTTGCTTTGGGAGTAAACAGTGGCTTTGTAGAAAAGTTCATCTAAAGGCTCTTGTTAACAATCAAATGAGTCATCTTGGAAGTATATAGATTCTCTATTTCAACATGGAATGTTGGATGACTGCAGCTCTATCCAGCAATGTCACTGCAACCCTATAAGTGACCTGAGCTAAAACGCTTCCATATTCCTGACCCTTAGGTGGTATATGAGCTAAAGGATGTTTGTTTTGAGACATTAATTCTGGGGAAATTTTGTTATGCAGTCATAGATGAAGAAAAGATACACCAAGTAAGGATATAATTGAAGGCAAGGTCCAACCTTAACTTGATCCTGCTGGGGAGCTCTGAATTGTGTTGTAGCTCAAAGCTTGTCCTTACTTGAGCCAAGGGATCTGCAATTTAACTGTGCACAAGGCAATCCTCCAAAATGATCTAAAGTGTGAGGCCTTAAAAACAAAGCACAAAGAAGCTGTAGAAGATCAGGTATCCTCCAAAAGTATAGGGTCTTCAAGCAGTTGTGGATCAATCAAGCTTCTATAGTGTTCACTCCTTAAGCGTCACCTGATTTTGGACTTTGTCCTGTAGGTGACAGGAACTCATCGTTGGATTTCAAGCAAGGACATAATATAATATAATATAATATAATATAACATAATATAACACAATATGTATATTTTTGATTTAGCTGTAATCTCACTAATAGTTGAAGAGGAAGATGGCATTTCGAAGCTGACATTTTGAAGGGGAGAGATGCCAATGCCTTGAAGGTAGTAATGAATGCAAGGCACATTTGTAGGCAAAGTCACCAAGTTAGTGATGAAGGATTGCGGCAAGGAAGAGAGTTGAGTTTGGGATACTTCAGAGGTTCTTGACATGAGTATAAGAGAAAGGGAAAGAGATGGGGGAAGAGAAGAGAAAGATAGGATACATTTAAATGGGGAAGAAGGAGTCTAAGGTGTGAGGAAAAGGTAAATGAAATTCTGCATTCAAGAACCACAGGTCTTGAGTTCTGCTTTCTCCCTGTATTCCTTCTCCACATTCATTGTTAGTAAATATTTACTCCAAGAAATTTGCTAATGCTTCTACAGTTTCAATACTTATCTGGCCAATTTTCCTGTCTTAATTTATGACAAGATTAGGTATGTAAGCAAATAATTTTAATACTACATGATGAGGACTATTACTTTGGAAAACAGAAATTTTCTTATTTATATCATACCCCCATGTTCTTCCTTTCTTCCATCCTCTTTGTTTCCTATCTCATTTAGTTTTAATCTTCCTCTGTCTTTTATCTTTTCTCATCTCCATTTTACTGTCCTCCATTAATTTCCTGGGTCATTTAACATCTTGGCTAAAAGTTTCTTTGTGCCTTGCCTTTGTTTTATATTCCCAGCTCTGCCACTATTGCTGTTACCTAACTCAGCAGTACTCGTAGAAAGTTGTTCTATGAATCAAACTCTGTGTGTGTCTGCATCGCTGTTTTCTGTGTTGGTTGGCTGAGAGGCTGGTGCCTGAAATGTAGAATTTGATATTCAGTCACGTGGTTCATGGGGTTTAGAATGTCCTGAGTCTCAGGTGTTCAAATGACAAAGTGTTTAAGTTTCAGAGAATTGTCACTCCTTAGCAGACATGCATAGTTCTTAGTGATCATCATTAACTAATGGATTTCTCAGTTCCAAGTCCCCCTGGATCCTCAGGACTCTGCTTGTGTTCCAGGTTGCTAGCCAGATGCTCATTCCTGTGGTTCTCCTGGGGAAGCAGGCTCAATGCAGGCAATGGGATTGGCAAAAAGTACTGCACGAACTAATGTTTTCTCAGCATGCTTCCTTCCTCCAGCCTTCTTTGTTAGAGTGGCCTCAAATGTCCCTTCTTTCCTATTTCGCCCTTGCTGCTATCCTATTCCTATCTAGATCTGCCTACATTGTCCAAGCAACTTTATGTAAGTTGATGAGAGAAGCTGCAATCTCATATGGGCTCAGTAGGGAAGATGCCTTTAGTTCCTAGCACTTTAGTGACCTTCAACCTGAAATAAATGCTGAAGCCTAGGTAAAACACAAGAGCCCCAACTGTTTGTAACATCGTTGCTAATTAGGTCTAGATTAGTTTTTGTGCTTGTCTCCTTTAGATCACCTGGTATTTCTCTGGTGGGTTCATTAAAGCAAAACTATCAATGTTATCTTACTGTCCCAGGTAATAACAGGAGATATTACTTTGAACCGAGAGGATTTTTGCTCTAAGAAAAATCTTTTTTTTTTTTTTTTTTTTGCGGTACTGGGGATTGAACTCACAACCTCGCGCCTGCCAGGGCAGGCGCTTAAGCCACTGAGCCAAACTCCCAGCCCTGGTTTTTTGAGGCAGGGTCGCACTGTGTAGCTCAGGCCGGCCTTGCCCTCGCGTTGTAGCCCAGGCCAGCCTCGAACTCACAACGCTCCTCCTACCTCAGCCTCCCGAGTGCGGGGATTAAAGGCGTGCGCCACCACGCCCGGCTTCAATTCCTTAATTAGGAATCAGTTCTACAGTTTGAAAGTTATTCTCCATGACTCTTGTTCTCCCACTAGACTTTTTCTTCTTCTATTTTTTTACTAAGTTTATTGGTACAATTTAGATATACATAATGATCACTTTCATCATAGGGAGTTTATACTTATAAATGATATATTCTAGTTCCTCTTTCTTTCAATCTCTGCATATCTTTTTCTACCCATTTACTTTATACATGTATCTATCTATCTATCTATCTATCTATCTATCTGCCGTATCTATTTATATGCCCTATCTATCTATCTATCTATCTTTATGTATAAATTGGGAATTTGTAGACAACATATAGTTGGACTTACTTTTTTGATCCACTCTGAGAATATCTACTTTTTAATTGGTGTATGTAAACCAATAGACCATTGGTGTCAGAAATGATTATTGACATGAACTGCATAAAAGGAACTGCAGTAAATAGGCATCTAGTAATGTGGTGGTGTCTTAGTCATTTTCTCATCACTGGGACACAATATCTGACACCTACAATTTAAAGGAGGACAATTTATTTTGGCTGACTGCCTTTAGAGGATTCAGCCCCTAGTTGGCTGACTACAAGGCAGGAAGAGCATAGTGGGAGGATTTGGCCAAGGAAAGCCGCTCATGTCATGGTGGCCAGGAAGCACAGAGAGATGCACCTATCCAGCTCTTGCCTCAGTGACCTACCTCTTCCAACCAGACCTCTCCTCCCAACAGCACATTCAGCTATAGGTTCAACAGTGGATTAATGGGTAGATGAGTATAGCGCCCCTGTGATACAGTCACCTGTCAAAAATCTCACCTCTGAACACATGAGGCTTTGTGGAAGGGAATTCTAGATCTAAACTGTAATAGGTGGCAAAGAATGAGGGAGGAGAGGTTTTCTATAATCTTATGATTTGGTAACAGTTTTTAAATAATTCTGTACCCTGGACTGTGAGGGTAAAAAATAAAAACAAAAGATACAGAATTTCAAAAACAAGATAATAGGAAATTGACAATGGTTAATATATTGCTTATTATCTTCAAAGTAGTTGCTCAAATTACAAAATATATGCATGCATAATTGATCAAACAATGTAAGCACAAACTGTTCATTCCAAAGAACTAAGAGAAATCAGTAGTATAATTATCTTAGCTATCTTTTGTATACATATATATATTTTTTTCCCTTTCCCTTACTTTTTTATCCTTTGACCATTCCAGTTGTTCTTCAATTTTGGGCTGTTTCTTTCCATTTAAAAAATCTATTGTAGATTTTGGGTCTTATTTATTGTTTCAGTTTCTTACACTAGGGAGATGACATGATATTTACACGTGAGTCTGATTTATTTTACTTAGGAGTATAGACTCTAGGTGCATCCATTTACCTATAAAAACCTCAAGGCTGATCAGTGGAACAGATTAGAAGATGCAGACACAACTACAAAGACACATAGCTACCGTATCTTTGACAAAGGGACTAATCATGTTCTCTGAAAGAAAGATAGTCTGTTTAATAAATGGTGCTGGAAAACTTGGCTTTCCACATGCTGAAGACTGAAACTAGACCCATGTTTATCACCATGCACTAAACTAAAGTTGAAATGAATCAAAGATCTACATATTAAAACAGAAACACTAAATCTACTGGAAGACAAGGTAGGTAGAAATCTTGAAGACACAGGGGTAGGCAAAGAGTTCATGAACAAAAAGCAAACTGCATGGGAAGTACTTCAAAGAATCAACAACTGGGATCTCTTCTTATTAAAAAGTTTTTGCACTTCAAAAAAATCACCAACAGAGTGAAGAGAAAGCTCACAGAATGGGAAAGAATTTAGCCAGCTGTCCCTCAGACAAAGGTCTAATATCTAGAACATATAAAGAATTGAAAATATCAGGCCCCCCAATTTAAAGACCCAATTCAGAAATGGGCAACTGAGATGAATACACACTTCTCAGTGGAAGAAATATGAATGGCAAATAAATACATGAAGACATGCTCAGCATCACTGGTCATTCAAGAAATGCAAATTAAAACAACACTGAGATTCCATCTCACTCCAGAAAGAATAGCTGCCATCAAGAAATCAACAGATACCAAATGTTGGCGGAGTTGTGGTGGGAGTGTAGACTGGTGCAACCACTATGGAAATCAGTGTGGAGATTCCTCAAAAAACTAAGATTGAAAGTCCCATTTAATCCAACTATTCCCCTTCTGGGTATTTTCCTAGAAAAATTGAAAATGTCATGCCACCGTGATATATGTTTACCCATGTTTATAGGAGCACAATTTGTAATAGCTAAATTTTGGAAACATCCAAAATGCCCATCAACTGCAGAATGGTTAAAAAAGATGTGGTATTTTTATACAATGGAATTGCTCAGCTATGGAAAAGGATAACATTGAGACTTTTATAGGTAAATGGAGCCAACTTGAGATCATACTCATAAGTGAAATAAATCAAACTCACATTTATAAATATCATATTGTCTCCCTAGTATAAAAAGTAATATAAAATAAAAATCTGGAAGAGTAATAAGATCCTAAATATACAATAGATATTGTAATAATGAAAGAGAAAGAAAGTGCTCCAAAGAACAGAACAACTAGAATAGGGGAAAAAAAGGAAGAAAGGAAAAGATTATATGTATGTTGCTAAACAGATATGAATATACATATGTATATGTATGCTAGATAGATAACTATACTACTAATCTCTGTTAGTTCATCAAAAAGGACAGTTGGTGCTGTCATTGATTGGTCACTTTTGTGCCTAGATTTTATAACCTGAACAACAACTTCTAAGACAACAATATGCAATATATTAACTAATGTTAATTCCCTACTTTTTTGGAATTCTGTATCATTTCTATCCTTTTTTACTGTTTTGCTTTTTTTAAAAAAATAAAAAAAATTTTAAAAACCTCAAGTGTATCCTTCTGTATGTTTGAGTAGTACTCCATTGCATAAAAATACCACATCTTTTCAATCCATTCCTCAGTTGATGAGCATTTGGGTTGTTTCCAAGATTTAGCAATTCAAATTATGCTGCTATAAACAAGGGTGCACATATATCACTGAAGTATGATATTTTTAATTCATCTGGAAAAATATGAAGGGAAAAAGCTGGATAGAATGGATCCTCTAATCCTACTTTTTTGAGTAATCTCCAGTGATTTCCACAGTGGTTGTACCAGTCTATATTCCCATCAACAGTGGAGAAGGGTTCATTTTTCTCCACTGTCTTGCCAGCATTTGTTATGGTTGATTTCTTGATGATAGCCATTCTTTCTGGGATGAGATGAAATTGCAGTATTGTTTTAATTTGCATTTCTCAAATGGCCAATGATGTTGAACATTTTTTCATTTTTTTTCCATTTGTATTTCTTTATCTGAGAAGTGTGTATTCATCTGCGATGTCCATTATTGGATTGGGTTTTTAAATCTGGGGAGTCTGAGTTTTTAAAATTCTTTGTATGTTCTAGATAGAAGTCCTTTTCCTGAGAGAAAGTTGGCTAAAATTTTTTCCTATTTTGGGTTTTCTTTTCACTCTGTTGGTGATTTCTTTTGATGTGCAAAATCTTTTTAATAAGATGAGATCCCAGTTGTTGATTCTGTGAAGTACTTCCCATGCAGTTTGGGTTTTGTTCATTTACTCTCTGCCTACCCATATATCTTCAAGATTTCTACCTTCTTTGTCTTCTAGTAGACCTAGTGCTTGTGTTTTACAATTTAGATCTTTGATCCATTTTAATATGTAGATCTTTGATTCATTTCAACTTTAGTTTAGTGCATGGTGGTAGACATGGGTCTAGCTTTAGTCTTCGGCATGTGGAAAGCCAGTTTTTCAAGCACTATTTATTAAAGAGGCTATCTTTCTTCCAGTGAATACCTTTTGCCCCTTTGTCACAGATAAAGTGACTGAGTGTGGTTGTAGTTGTGGTTGCATCTACTCATCTGTTCCACTGATCTTCAAAATTTTTTTGCCAGTACCATGCTGATTTTTATCACAGTAGCTTTGTAGTATAATTTCAAGTCAGGGACTGTAATGCTTCCTGCCTTGCCTTCATTGTCCAGGATTGCCTTTGCCATTTTAGGTCTCTTCTGTTTCCAAATAAATGTTTTCTCTAGATCTGTGAGGTATGCTGATGGTATTTTGATTCATATTGAAATAAATCTGTATAACTATTTTGGGAGTATGGCCATTTTCTTTTTTCTTATTTTTAAAAGCAAAGCCGAAAGAAGGATAGAAATGGAATTGCAAAAAAATAGTGGAAATTAACACTACCTAATATATTGCATATTGTTTTCTTAGAAGTAGTTGTTCAGGTTACAAGATCTAGGCATAAAAAATGATCAATCAAACAAAGACCTCACAAACTGTTCTTTTTGATGAACTAGCAGAGATTAGTAGTATAATTATCTGTCTTGCATACTTACACATATATGCATTTATATATGTATACCTACATACATATAATCTTTTCCTTTCTTCCTTTAGTATGGCCATTTTCACAATGTTGATTCTTCATATCCATGAACAAGGGATATCTTTCCATTTTCTGATATCTTCTCTGATCTCTTTTTTCAGAATATTGCAATTTTCAATGTATAGAACTTTTACTTCCTTTGTTAGATTGAGTCCTAAGTATTTCATTTTTTTTAGATGCTATTGTGGAGGGTGTTGTTTCCCTAATTTCTGTCTTAGTGAGTTTATTATTTGTGTATAGGAATGCTATGATTTTTGAGTGTTGACCTTGTCTCCAACCACACTATGGAATTTGGTTATTAAATCAGGAAGTGTTTTGGTGGAGTTCTTGAGTCTTCTATATAGAGTATCATGTCACCTGCAAATAATGATAATTTAAATTTTTTGTTTATCTTTATTTCTTTTATTTCTTTCTCTTGTCTAATTGCTCTATCTGATGTTTCCAGAACTATATGGAATAGGAGTGGTGATAGTGGACATCCTTGTCTTGTTCCTGATTTTAGATTGAAAGATGTCAGTTACTGACTATTTGGTATGGTCTTGGCTGTTGGCTTATAATAGATGGCTTTTATCAGATTGAGGTAAAAACCATCTGTTCTGATTTTCTATAGAGTTTTTAATCATGAATGAATGTTGGGCTCTATCAGAAGCTTTTTATGCATCTATTGAGATGATCATGTGATTTTTGTCTTTGTCTCTATTAATGTGGTGCATTATGTTTACTGATTTGCATATGTTGAACCATCTCTGCATCCCTCTGATGAATCCCACTTGGTCGTGGTGTATAATCTTCTTGATGATTGGTTGCATTCTGTTTGCTAGTGTTTTACTGAGGATTTTTGCATCTATGTTATTTGGGAGATTGGCCTGTAGTTCTGTTATTTTAGTTGGATCTTTCTCTGATTTTGGTATGAGAGTAATACTTGCCTCCAGGAATGAGTTAGGGAGAATTGCTTCCCTTTCAATTTCATTAACGAGTTTGAGGAGTATTGTTGTTAAATCTTCTCTAAATTTCTTATGTATTCAGATATGAATCCATCAGGACCCGGCATTTTCTTTGTCAGTAAGTTTTTAATTATGTTTTAAATTTCATTAGCTGTTATTGGGTTATTCAAAATTTTTATATCTTCTTAATTCATCTTGATAATTCATATATTTCTAGGAATCTGTCCACTTCTTCTGTGTTTTCTACCTCATGCGACTAAAGATTTTCAATGTAGGGATTGATGATCTTCTGAATTTCCACAGGATCTGTAGTTATTTCACCCTTTTCATTCCTTATTGCATGAATTTGTGTTTTGTGTTTTCTTTTCTTCATAAGGTTAGCTATGGGTTTAACAATTTTGTTTATTCTTTCAAAGAACAAACTTTTCAAATATCATTAATTCTTTATACTGTCTTCTTAGTTACAATTGCATTAATTTATGTTTGATCTTTATAATTTTCTCCCTTCTGTGGGCTTTGAGTTTGACTTGCTCTTCTTTTTCTGGAAGCTTCAGTTGTAGCATTAAGTTGTTTATTTGTGCTCGTTTTGTTTTCCTGTTGTGGGAATTCACCACTATAAATTTCCCTGTCAGAAGTGCTTTCATTGCATCCTACATGTTTCTGTAAGTCGTATTTGCATTTTTGTTTGATTGTAGATATTGATTTATTTTTTAATTTCATCTGTTATCCATTGGTTGTTCTGGAGAATGTAATTTAATTTCCATGTGTTTATGGAGTTTTTGTGGTTTCTTTCACCATTAATTTCCAATTTTATTGCGCTATGGTCACATAATATGCATGGAATAATTTCAATTCCTTTGCACGTACTTAAGCATGCTCTATGGGCTACTATTTGGATATTTTAGAGAAGGTCCAATGTGCAGCTGAGAAGAATGTGTATTCTGGTGTTGCTGGGTGGAACACTCTGTATACATCTACTAAGTCCATTTGTTCACGGGTTTGGTTCAGTTTTGTTATTTCTTTGTTGAGTTTTTGTTGTTGCTGTTTTTGTTGACTTACCTTTCAGTCACGATGGAGTATTATAATCCCTGTTACAATTATGTTATTGCTTATGTTTTTTCAGGTCTAGTAATATGTCTTATATATTCGTGTGCTCCCATATTTTGCGCATATATATTTGCGATTATTTTATCCTCTTGAATTTTTCCTCTAACAAGTATGTAGTGACCTGTTTTATCTTTTTGGATCATTATTGACTTGAAGTTCACATTGTAGAACAGCTACCCCTGTTTTTTTTCTGGGTTCCTGTTGCACAGAATAATGTTTTTCATCTTTTGACAGTTAGTCTATGAATTTCTTTTTGAGTTAAATGTGTTTCTTGTATACAACATATTGTTGGATCTTGTTTCTTGATCCATTGTGCCAGTGTTTCTTTTGATTGGTTAATTGAGGCCATTTACACTGATGGTTACAATTGATATGTCTTGGCTTGCACAAGTATTTCTTAAATCTCCCTCTTAGGTGTGACAGGATAGCACTTTAGTGGTCTGTAGTTGAGAAAGTCTGTTTTCCTACATGGGAGGATAAAATGGGCTAGAGTTGTGCATTCTTTTCCCTTAGATCACTTAGTCTCTCATCAGTTTACATTCTGGTTATATTGTTTCTCCTAAAGGTAAACTTTATTAAGAGCAACAGAATTGGGGCTATAGCTCAGCAGCATAAATGCCTGCTTGGCAAACACAAGGTCCTGAGTTGAATCCCCAGTACCAAAAAAAAAAAAAAAACCAAACCAAAACAAAAAAACAACAGAATGCTATGTATTTTGTTTTTTCTCTTCCTTCTACCAGAAGCACGATGAGATTTTTTTCTATCCATTGTGAGGAACTGGTTGAGCTCCTGAAGGCAAAACTCACAATATTGTGAGGAACTCCTGCAACTGGGTCTCCCCAAAGTTTTTAATTCTCAGATTTGTTGAACACAGAAATATCACTGATTATGTTTTAGGTTGTCATATCCTGATAATGGTTCACACGGCAGCTTCTGATCATGAACCTTGGCTCTGGTAATCCTGTGTGACTCTTCTGTGTTGGGGACAGTGGTTTTCCCTGCATCCTTACATGTCTTACAGATTCAAGATGAGTTGTTATTTTTTATATCTTGTTGGAACTTTCACTTTTTGTCAGAATGGAATGGCAACTTCTAAGCTCCTTACATGCAGAACTGGAAACCAGAAGTTCTATTTTTACAACCCAGACATTTAAGCTTCCTCATGAGAAATTCTCTTTGTGAGTCAGGAATTCAGAATGGTCTCCACTAGTGGTTCTTGTGAAATTATAGTCTGAAACTGCAGAATTGCACCTACTGCAGTGATCAACAAACCTACCAGTGGTATATGTTCAAGATTACTCATCTGTATGGCTGTGAGATGACGTCGGCTGTTATCTCACCACAGACAATCGATTGGATGCTTGCACAGTGGATCCCCCAAATGTCTTGAGCTTCCTCACAGCCTCAGGTGAGTCAAACCTCTCAATTTTCCAACACAAGTGTTTCAACAAAGTAGAAGCTACATTGTTCTTTTGGAGAGATATAGCTTCAGAAGTCACATAACAACATTACTTTCCTCACATGATATTGATACAGGTGAATTACAAGTTGCTCAGATTCAGGGCTAAGGGACATAGATTCAACTTCCCTATAGAAAAATTCTCAAGGAATTTGAGGACATATTTTAAGATTTTCACAATATTTAAACACATTGATTTAGTTAATTTAATTCATGATACTTTCGCCCCAATTGTAAGATGAAATATTTTTCTGAAGATTGTGCGTTACTGAACTATGCAAACAGGAGTGCTCAACCCAGGATTTGAATGTATTTCATTTTCACAGAGCAAAAGAAAAGACCAGGGCTGGCAAACATTTTCTGTAAATGTACAGCCTATAACTATTTTATAAATATTTTGCCGGCCATATGATCTCTGTCACGGCTACTCTACAATCACAGTGCAAAAACAGGTATAAACAATACTTAAGTGAGCATAGCTGTGTTTCATTAAAACTTCATTTAGAAAAATAAGCAGTGAGCCAAATTTATCAGTTTATTGATCCCTGGACCAAAGTGAATTCTAGGTTAACCATGGAAGGGGAATATATCTAAATATGTTGATGTAATTCTGATGAGTCAGTTCTAGAGCATTTCTCATGTTTTCTGAAGTTATATAATTTAGGGTCTGAAACTAATCTTGAACTTCCTTTGTAATTAAAGCCTTAAACACTCAGTGACTGTTCAGTTTAGGGTGGTGGACAAGAAAATCAGTCTTATTTGTAGGATCTTGAAGAATATTTTGCAGTCATGCTTAATGAAGACCATGGAGCAGGAAATGTCTTGGTCAGATTAGGACAGTTCCTCAGTCTCAAGAGATAGTCTGGGGAAACAGAAAATGATCAGAACAGAAACATTTTTGTGAGGGCCAAATAAGAAACCCAGTATTAAATTTTGGGGAATACTAAAAGCTGATAGAAATATCAGATTACCTCATTATAAGAAGAAAACTTTGAGAAGGATTAATGACTTTTGACTCAGGACCTAATTCATCACTGTAACTTTATGGTCAGTGTCATTGCCAAGTCTTACCTTTTCCAGTCAGGAAGTTGTGTTAGTGAGAAGAATTGAGAGTGACATTTGGTTTAATGTCATGGCCGTGTGCTCTATTTGAACTTCCAAGTTAAATCAGCTCCAGTTATTTATAGGATGTCTGGAACTGTGTTTCATGAGGAAGAGGATTCCCTCTTATTTATATTTTTAGCCGAAAGGGTAAACTACAAGGTAAAAGACCTTACATGTTATCCAATCGATGCCTACTATTATTTTAGCACATTTTTATTTTTATTTTTCATCATCTCAGTGCAAAAACATAGGGAAATGGCTTGCTGCTGTACAAGAAGTTTTCTCTTTACAGTTCTGTTTAGCCCTCCTGTATTACTTTTGTGTACTATAATAAAAGGAATTTGATCATACAGAGGTCTGATCATGACCATGACTAACACTAGACATAGGGCAATTGTGGATACAATTGATGCATTTTTGGACTCAAAAGTATATTGAGCTTTTAATGATAAGTTGTAATTTCTAGAGTATGAAAAAGAGTTAAGATTCAGGGTAGAATAGTGGCACAGTGCGCATGTTATCTTTTTCAGATTTTGTTCTGCCACTTACTTGTAAATGTATGTGGCATCCATCAACTTATTTAACCTACCTGTGTCTTAAATATCTGTAAAATGAAGGAGATTTTATATATACCACATAGGGTTCTCATGAACACAGTATTTACTATTAAAGTGTTTGATGCAGTGTTGGGTACAATACTTTCCTTCAGTTGTAAGGTTGCTGTGACAGATATGATTAATGTTCAGTGTATGTTCACTTCGTCCTCCAATACTGTTCTTCCCAGGATTCTGTACACACCTGCCATCTTGCTATTAAATTTGTAGCATGATTTGCTCTGGCTGGAGAGAGGCATTTTGGAATAACAGCACAGGAATTCTGAATCTGGGCTTTAAAGGTATCCCATGTTTTTTCTTGGTCCTCTGGGATCTTTGTGCCTATCACTATGAGAAGAATATAATTTAAATAATCAACAGTCTTTCCTCTGAGATAGCAAAGGCACCAGAATGGGAGTAGCTGCAGACCTGAAATGTGGAGTCCAGACCTGACAGTGCAGCTGAAGCAACTGTGGATACAACTGACACATTTCAACCTCAGCATGGAAGTGAAGGGGATGGCTAATCTTAATTGTCAGCTTTATTGAATTAATAGACAGCTGAAGAAGTGACTAGATTTTGAGGGTGTTAACCTCATTAGTGCATTAACCCATTGAGGTGTTCACAGGTGAATGTGCTATTAGGATGTGGCACCTCGTTAGAGGCAGTAGTTCACAGGGTGTTTGACTTTGATAGGTATATCTTTCCTCATTCTTTTCCTCTGTCTGCTTGTAGGTTTCTATGAACTGAGAAATCTTCCTCTGCTATGGCTTTTCATCATGATCTTTGTGGCTCTTCACAGCCTAAAGCAATAGAACAAGCTTACCATGTACTGAAACCTCTGAAGCTATGAAACAAGGGTAAACCTTTCCTTCATTAAATTATTTTTCTCAGGTATTTTGTCACAGCGATGAAAATCTGACCAACACAGAGAAAAGAGAGTGAGGATTGGTATAGCTAAATTGCTATATCCACTTCACCAGAAATTAGCTTGGAACATGACCTTCAAACAATGTTCATATCTGTCTGACTCTGACTTCCTCTAATATAGCCAGATTATACGCATTTTGCATAGCCCGATATAATATTGTTTTTAGTTATAAATATTTTTGTGTCTACAAAGGTACTAGCCAATAAACATAGACTAATCTGTAATATTTGTTCATACATAAGAAAGCTGAAAGAAGCTATGATGAAAGTCAATAAAATCACAAATGTCATGGATAGATTGAATGTGACCTCTTTCTTAAATTCTTGGCACTCTATAAAGAACCATGAAAGATTTGAAAGCATTAGATTTAGGGTCAATGAAAAGAGTAACTTTTATAATTGAAAAAGGTTTTTGGAGCTATTTTTCATGAAGTTATCTCAAAGTGATAACACAAGCTAAATACACGTATAAATCTTTAGCTTTGAGAAGGTTTAATGGTCAGGGGTCATGGATGAGTTTCATTGCTTAGCACAGTGTTTTGTTTAAAAGAACAATGTGTCAACATATAAAAAATGGGAGAGTTTACCTAAAAATCTATTTACATAAAACCCAATTTCTTTTGAAGCATTCAAAGATCAGGCCACTCAGATCTTCTGTTAAAGAAGAAGAACAACCATTTGAAGCTAAATAAGAGCTTTTCCCTTTTCACAGGATTTAAACTTTCTAATTTGTTCCAGTCCCTTCTAAGGCAGCATTACTCACCTTGCTCCAGAAGGCCTTTGCATATATCATTATTGGTTTTAACAAATCCCAAAGACGAATACTAGCTTGATACAAATGGGGTTTTGTGTATATGAAAAATTTTATTGATGGTTTTAAATTGTTGTGGAAGTAAACAGATCCCTTCCCAAGAACTCTGTGTAATCTCTGTCTAAGAACAACACAGAGATCTAATTCTGTATGTGTTTTACAGGGAGCAAATTATGTAAGGGGCTTTCCCTTTACAATGATTGGAAACAGAATGGCCAACTTTCTGCCTACAACTAAACCTGTCCTCTCCTTTCTTATTCCTTTTCTATGATTTCACATTTTGTTTGATGGTGTCACTCATTACTTGGACCAGAAACCTAAAGATAATTTCTAATTTTCTTTTATTTTTTTCACTGTAGCTAGGTTCATATCTAAGTTACCAATTTCTCTGAAATTTCCCTGTGTTAAGTTCTCTTTATTCTGTTCACACAGCTGCTGGGGTTGCACAGATCCATACCTGGTTTGTTGTAATAAAATGTTGGTATGTCTTTTTTTTTTATCTTGACTTGCTCATTTTACAATTAAAGTTAATGCTGTAGTTGGAAAAATTTCTAAAACACACATCAATACACTCTTGTCACATCTTTTTATTTTAAACATTCCAATAATTGATTTGTCATTGCCCACCAAATACATACTCCTCAGTATGCTACTTGAAGGTCTTCAAAATTCAGCCACATCTTATCTCTTCAGTCTATCTTTTGATTCTCTGTGACATATACCCTATATTAAGGCCACTCAGACATAATTGTCAAAGCAAACTCTTCACGTGTATGGCTATTTTTTTGTCTCCTTTCTTTAACTGCTGTCCCTTCCATGACTTTTCAGAAAAATTTATTCATATCTGTAGGCACAGCTCAATGATCAACTTTTCTTTGAAATATTTTCTGGTTCTTTTAACCACAGATCAGGTTTAATCCTATCACTCCCTCCTTGCTGTTCTGATAGCTATCTGAAATTTTATCTTTTAGAAGATTTG
>RJWM01036790.1:0-17911 GCA_004363535.1 Dasyprocta punctata
AAAAGAAATGTATCAACACTACAATTAAACCTGAATACTGATGCTTTAGTTAAAAAAAAAAAAAAGAAAACTCACACAGTAACATCTTCATTGTCTTAAAAGAAAAACAAATAACACATGTTCCATAAGTTCACCATTGCTGCTCTGCACTCTTTTAAGATAAAATTCATGAATAACCAATGACATCACTTTGGGACTTCAGAGAAGTAGAACGTATCCTCAGGTAGGTGCTTGGCTGCCCATGGAGGGGCTGGCTCTCGGTCTATCCCATAGCCAACTTCTCTGTCTCCTTCTTGGGGCTGCTTAGAATAGTTAGTTTTGTTTCCTTTCTGTTAAAAACTGCTGCCTGTAAATCCTTACAGTGGCTTTAGTTTTCATTTACATCATCACTAAGGTAAGTGTCATGTCTGACCTGAGAGAGACTCTCTCAGCAAACATGCCACCCTTCACAAAGCGCAGGAGACCACGAGAGGGCCATGCTGTATGCAGCAAACAGAAGACATAGCCATAAAGAAAATTTAGGACAGGACATACAAGCTCCTTGGCACCAGGAAGTCCAATATTATCTACATACCTGCACTGGCTGTCCTGGGAACTTTGACTCTAAACATTCCACCCAGATTCTTTGAGATTATAACCCCATTCCCAAATCCAGTAAGAACTTAACTTCTCCTCCAGCAGCTGCTGAAATATCAGCCTGTCTGCACCCAGACAAAAAAAATCCAGCGTTTTGCTCACATAAAGCCTGTGTCCAGGTGGTGTCTTCGCACCATTGATAATAGTAAGAACTAGAATTATCCAGTAAACAGAATCGGTTCTGTAAGTTAATTCTATATGGGTGGAGGCTCCGTGGGATCTCTCTGGGAAGGGCCAACTCCCAAATGGAGAGTAGTTCTTAGAGAAAAGGGCTACGTCTTGGAGCCTAAATCCTTCACTGTTGAACCCTTGCCCCTGACTCCACAGCTTTCAACTAAGCTGTCACCCTTCTAAAGCACTGATTACTTGCTTCCAGTCTCTTTCCACTAGGAACTTGCTCCCCACACTCTCTTTTGTTTTGATCATTAAGTGTTCATACACCATTAAAGTTTTCTTCAGTATTAACCACTCTCCCTTTAATGAAGTAACTCTCCCTTTCCCAAGGGGCCACTGAGTGGACTACAGAGAGCGAGGACACTCCTACTGTCTTCATTTCAGAGCGTAAGCCTGATGCCAGTGGATCTGCGGCTAGACTGCTTAGGCAAGAGATTAAGTCCCTCTACAAGCAGCACACAACTCAATCCACCAGGCCAGCTTGCTTTTATTGCCATACTGGGGGTAAGAAGTCCAAACATAGCCTGGAGCTTCTAGAAGCAACATCAAGTCAGCCTCATTGGAAACAGGCCAGATTCATCTCAACAAGGCTCCTGTTCTCTAATGAGTAGTTTCAGAAAAATAAGCCCAAGCATAATTCAGGACCACTAAGCATAAAGACCTAAAACTCAGGCCAGAGACTTTACCTCCAGCACAACTCTAAAGTCTATTTTCTTTGGACAAGCTTCAGTCCCAGTCGTCAGAATCAAAGGCTAGAGGACCCACAGAAACTAGGACAACTCTAGGGGCTCATGTTGGGATCCTCCAGGAACATCTTTACCCCAAGTCCACTTTGCACAGGATCCATGGCACTGAGAAAACCAGGCTGGTCTACCAGAGCCCCGGATCACACACCATACCCATCCCATGCCCGTAACTATTCTGGCAATGTCTACGCACAAGTCCATGTTTCCAAGTCAGCTGGATTTTCTGCTATACAGACCACAGAGGAGGAGGTATAACTTGAAAGATATGTTCTTGTCCCTGACCTCTTCCTATCTTTCTCTGTCTCTTTCCAACCCTCTCTGTTTCCTGGCTACCATGAGATCAGCTCTCCTCTGCCACACCTTTCTGCCAAGATGATTCAGCCACAAGCCACAAGCATAAAAGCAATGGTGCCAATAAACCATTTTACTGAAACCTCTGAAACTCTGAGCCAAAATAAAACTTCCCTTCTTAAAATTGTTTTTGTCATGTATTTTGTCCCAGTGAGAAAATGCTAATTAATATATTTGTATTCTCTAGCTATGATTCTTGGATGGGGGTTTAAGGGCCAAAATCTATGTTGAGATGGATTCAGTACAACTCCTAGTCATGTTATTACAGCTTCCCTATTTTTGATTTTTATTCTTCTACATTAGTAGAAATTTTTTTATGGAAATTGTATTTGTTACGTGCTTTTATCTTAGTTAATGTATTCCCAAGGTCCGTAGTGGAAGGACATTCTTTATTGAATGTAATTTCTTTGGCTCAGTATTTCTTCCCTTAGAATGTAAATTAGCACAATCACTATGAAAAACTAGAAAGGTTCCTCAAAAACTTGAAATGAAAGTACCATGTGATCTAGTAATCCCACTATTGGGTATATATTGGAAAGAAATTAAATTGATGCATCGAAGAGACATTTGCACGCTTGCATTTATTGAAGTACTATTCACAGTAGCTAACAATAATCCAACGAATGATTAAAGAAAATGTGGTATATATGCAATAGAATATTACTCAGTCATAGAAAGGAATGAAATCCTGTCACGTGAGGTAAGCCAGGCAGAGCGACAAATACTACATGTTCTCAGTTATATCTGGAAGCTTAAAAAGTTAATGTCATAGAACAGAGAGTAAAATAATGCTTCCTAGAGCCTGGGAAGGGTTAAAGGGGAGGCAGGGATGGAGAGAGGATGGTTAACAGGTATAGGGGAATGGCTAGGCGGGGGAGATAGCTTCTAATACTCCATAGCACAGTAGGTGGTGGTGTTTCTATCTGGTGTCCCCCAAGACCCTCACATGCTCATGGACAGGGCTTCTGGAAGAGCCCTGGGCCGTGGAGCCCCTATAGCTGACCAGCCCGTAGGAGGGCCCGGCCTGGTCCCTGGAGGCGGGTTGCGGGGAATGTGACCTGGAAGGGCGCAGCTTCCTCCCTAGTTCCTTCCTTCTCTCTCTGCCTCCTGCCTGCCGTGACACCATCAGCTTTCCCCTGCCCAGGCCCTACTGCTGTGCCTTTTCCACTTTTAAGCCTATTGGACATGGACCGTTACTCAAAATAAGCCTGTGTGCCTTAAACTATAGGGGTTGGGAGTTCTGTCCCAGCAACAACAAAAGTGGCTAAGACAGAAGTGTAACTATAGTTGACAACAATTAACTGTGTATCTCAAAATAACTACCAAAGGGGATTTAGAATGTTTCAAAGACAAATGATAAATATTTGAGGTGATGGATATGCCAACTACCCTCACCTGATCATTATGTATTGTTTACAGGTACTAAGATATCTCTGTGCTCCATTAATGTTTAGAATTATCATGTATTACTTAAGATACTTTTTAAAAATGTCTTCCCTCAGAGTTTTGTGGACACTGTTCCATTGTGTTCTATAATTAAATATGGTTGGCAGGGGGCAGAAGGCACAGTAAGGGCCAGTCTGTTTTTCCCCATTAGTGGTTTGCTTTTCCTGTTAGAACACTAAGTAGAGATCAAGAAAGAAAAGGCATGAAGTTGGAAAGAAAAATTATTTGAAATTTGTGGAAAACATAAGCTACCCATTCAAAAAGTTGGGTAAGCATCATGCAGAATAAACCCAAAGAAAGATATAATGTAATTAAACTTGCAAAACTAAAGACAAAATTCTGAAAGCAGCCAGGAAGTAATGCTGCATTACTTTCCATGAAATCGCCGTACTGTTTTGTCTGCTAAAACCATGAAGGACAGAGGAAATATTTTCACATGCCTGTGTTTAAAGAAAAAAGGACTCACATAGTCTATATCCTTCAAGATTGGAGGAGAACTAGGAGTGTAACTCAGTGGTAGAACACACGCTTAGTGTGTGAAAGGTTCTGGGTTTGATCTCAAGCACCAATTAACTAATTAAAAGTTTAAAAGTTTGATCCCTAACAGGCTTGCGTGCATGCGCGTGCATACACACGCACACACTCACACAGAGGCATGCACACATACATGTACAAAGAGTGAAGGGGAACTAGAGACTTTCTCAAATGAAGAAAAACAATTCGTTGCAAGCAAATACATCATTAAAAAGTGGCTAAAGAAATTTCTCTACGCAGAAATAAAATGAAATAAAATGAAGAAATAAAATGACAAAATAAGAATACTTGAAACTTCCAAAAGAAAGACCATCAAAGCAAGTGTAGAAAGTGGGTCAAAATAATAGACTATCCTCCTTCTCATAAGTTTCTTAAATTATATTTGATGACTGAAGCAAAAGTGATTATAACACCACCTGGTATGATAGTCATTGAATGCAGATCAAATATTTGAGACAAATGTATTTTAAAAATAGGAAACTTTAATGAAGGTAAATTTTGCCTTCATCACTTGAATTGGAAAAATGCTGATACCTGTAAAATGTGATACCAGTAGCAACTACTAAAAAAACTAGATAGCTGGGTGTGACGGCACACACCTGTCATCTCAGCACTCAGGAGACTGAGGAATGAGGATCACCATGAGTTCAAGGCCAGCTTAGGCTATATAGTAAGTTCAAGGCCAGCCTTGAACTTCTGGTTTTTGAACCAGAGTAAGACCCTGTTTCAAAAAACCAAAAGTGAATACATATAATAAAATTTAAAATTATTCAAAAATGCTATTAATAAATCAAGGTGGAATCCTAAACACTGTTCAGATAAAGAAAAGAAAGAGGAAACAAAATAAACAAAAAACAATAATAAAATGCAAATTAAGCTTGCATTAAGCTTAAATATATATAGAAACACAAGCTACACATTAAGGAAAAAATTGCAAACTACATACACGACAAAATACTAGTGTCTAAAAAGGTCTCAAAACTCAATATCTAAAAAATCCTATTAGAAAATGAGCAAGAGACATGAAGGGAAATTTCACCTGAGGATATGTATACAGATAGCAAATAAACACATAAAAGATGTTCTACATCATTAGCATTAAAGAACTTAATATTAAAAAATTAAGACCACAGTACCATTGCAGTACAAATCTATCAAAGTGGCTACATAAAAAATAATCAAGATTATCAAATTCTGGTAAGAAGGTGGAAAAATTGGATCCTCATACATTGCAGGTACGAACACAACATAGCATAGCCATGCTAAAAAAGTTTGGCAACATTATAAAACTAAAACTTCAACTGCTGTTGCATGTGTGGGCATTTATTTATCTCAGAGAAATTAAAAATAGGTTTAAATGAAAAACCTGTACACAATAGTTCATGTCAGCTTTAATTATAATAGTTAAACTCTAGAAGAAACCCAGATGTTCTTCAGCAGGTAAATAAACTATGTCACAACTATACTTCCTAGGAGCCAGAGAACGATAAAGAAGAGTGAGCTATCAATACAGACGATAATGTCATTGAGTTTCTAGAGATTAATACTGAGTCAAACAGCCAGTCTCCAAAAACGATGAACCCTATCATTCCATTTGTATAATTCTTGAAATGACAAATTTGTAGAAATGGAGAACAGAATAGTGGATCCCAGAAATTAGGGCTGAGGAGGATAGGAAAGGAGAGGAGGAGGTGGATGTGACCATAAAAAAAAACCAAGGTTCTTTGTGGTGATGAGACTGCTCTGTATCTTGACTCTATCAAAAACATCAGTATCTTGGGTATTATATTTGCAAAATCTTATCATTAGGGAAACTAATAATCTACAGCTATCTTAAAAGTTTAAAATTATTCTCAGAACATTTTTATCTGAGGTGTATTACCCAATTCTATTTATTGGCCTGTAAAAAAAGAAATCAACGCTTACTTTCTAATCTAGGCACATTTAAATTCCGACTACATTACTGTACTGGGCCCAATGAGGAACAGAATAGTCTGCTTGTTTCAATCATACTTGTTATATATATATATATATTTTTTTTTCCTAATCTTAGTGGAGTCTGGATAAAACCAGTACTGATCATCAAAAGATGGGAAGACCAATGGCTAATTTCCATACTCTCTTCCTAAGACCAAAAATAGTAGCATAGTCAACCTGTCTGAAAAACAGCATTCAGGAAGAGAACGTTCTGCTCTGGTCAGGTGGCCGGGGGCCTCTGCAGAAGGTACTGTCCTCTCCTCACGGCAGCCTCTCAGCGGATCACTGTTGTTATGGATTAAAAACTGGTGGCTAACTTAGCACCAGCTGAATTAATTCAGCTGGTGTTGAGTAAAAATGGCCCACCTGAGGAAAGTTGCCAGCATAAATAGACACGTGGAGAAGAAGAGAAGAAGAGTTGTGGGTTCTTTCAAGAGTTGCTGTTTGAGCCACTGGTTCTCCCGGAGGCGCTTGTCATGCTGGCTTCCTGAATATGGATTCGGCCATTGTCATCGGAGGAGCTCGGGACCTCATCGGTGAGAGTGGCTGTGGTTCACGTTGCGGGAGCCCTGCTCCTCACATCAAGCATCGCTTCCTGGCTCCAGAGGGGAAGCTGTGTGCTGGAGAAGCTTGTCAAGCTGGGCTTCCTGACCTGTGCTCAACTGTTCTCATCGTCAGAGGAGCGCGGGACCTCGTTGCCACTGGGGATGGCTGTGGTGCTCTTCAGGGCAGCCCCGCTTCTTCTTTTGAACGTGACTTCTCAGCTCCCATGTAGAACCCTCAACCCACTGCACAACTGCTTCACCCTGCTGGTATAGACGTCCTAGTTCTACCGCTGACCTTTGGTCATCCCGGCTCAGAGCTGTAAAATAGTCTGGCGTGAGTCCTTATTGTGGGCTCTTAGATTCCCAGTTGGAACTGTGGGAGGCATTGTCATGTGCTTTGGGTCTCTAGTGGGACTCATGCATGACATTGCTGTGGGATCCAGGCCCTCGGCTAAATATCCTGGGTCTTAGTGTTGTGGACAGATTTTCCTGCACCTTCTCATGTTTAACTTCGGGTGACTATCATAAAACAGTAATACAAACTCTGTGTCCTGTATGCAGTTGTTCTCTCTGTAACTCCTGATCACAACAACTGTCCTCACCCAGGGCTGTTTGTGACATCCTTCGTGACATAACCCTCTTATCACCTCCCTCACTGGTGCCCAGCGTCTTTCACTGAGGTTTCTGTGCTGCACAATTCCTCAGGATTGGCGATCTCAGCTCTCCTTTCCGGGCTCTCCTGTCTGTGTGGTTTCCAGGTGAGTGATCCTCATCTGTCACCTAGAAGGTAAATATTATCCATATGTTAATGACTCTCAAATTTTCTATTTCCTGTCCACACACCTCTTCCCTGACATCCATATTCAGATATCCAACTTTCTGTCCAGGTATTTCACAGCCTTGTCAATTTTTTTTTAAATGATCAAGTTTATTGGTATATTTTAGGTATACATAGTTGGTCACATTTGTCATAGGGAATCTGTACCTATACATGATATATCTTGATTCTTTTTTTTCCATCCCCTACCCTTCCTTCAACCTCTCGTCCCCTCCTTACTTACAAAAATCTGTTTTCATTTTTTCCTTCTTTTCTCATTTTCTTCCCCCTTCCTTCCTTTACCCCTTCCCTCCCTCTCCCTTTCCCTTCCTAGTTCCCATGCCCATTGAACATTTCACAATACCTATGATATATTTTGACCTCTAAACTTTCACTTTCTCACACCACAGAAAATATTTGGTATTTCCATATGTGCGTCTGATTTATTTCACTTAAGGGTATGGCTTCAAGGTGCATTGCTTGGCTGGAAATGTCTCAAGTTTAGCCTTTTTACAGCTGAGTAACACTCTATTTATAAAAGAACCACATCTCTATCCATTCATTGGTTGGTGGACATTTCCAAGATTTAGCTATTACAAACTGTGCCACTATAGATGTGAATGTACATATTCTGCTGTGGTATGATGCTTAGGAAGATGCCAAAAAGGGGACTAGTTGGGTCCAGTGGGACCTCTAGTCCTAATTTTTTGAAGAATCACCACACTGTTTTCCACAGTGCTTGCACCAATCTATACTTTCACCAAAAGCAGAGAAAGGGAAAGATTGCATTGAGACTTTTATAAGTAAATGGACACGACTTGAGACCATACTCATAAGTGAGACAAATCAAACCCACATGTGTAAATACCGTATTGTCTCCCTAGTGTAAGAGACTGAAACAGTATATATGATCCAAAATCTACAATAAATGCTGTGTAAGGGTAAAAAACTGCTCAAAGAACAAAATTAATTGGGAAAGGGAAAAGGAGAAAAGAAAGAAGGGAAAAGGAAAAAGACATAAATCTGTGTATATGTATATGTAAGATAACTAAAATGACAATACTGCTGAATGTATTAGTTATTGAGAAAGATAGGTTAATACTCATGATTAGATCAATTTTACATGTCTATATCTGTTAATGTAAACAACTGTGTTGAAGGTAACGATAAGCAATATCGCAACCATTGTTTTGTAAACCTATAATGTTACTGTTGTGGACTTGCTTTTGTCATTTGTTTGTCTCTTTTGCTTTTTGTCTTTCTTGTATGTGTCTTTTTTCTCTTAAATAAAAAAAAAAGCAGAGAAACGTTCCTTTTTCCCCACAGCTCCATCAGCATTGTTACTGGTTGATTTCTTCATAATAGCTATTCAATCTGAAGTAAGATGGAATCTCAGCATTGTTTCAATTTGCATCTCTCAAAGGACCAGTGATGTTGAACGTTTTTCATATATTTATGTGCCATTTCTAGTTTTTAATTGTTTGGATGCTACTGTGAAAGGTGTTGTTTCCCTAATTTCTCTCTCAGTGAATATGTTATTTGTGCACAGAAATGCAATTATTGATTTTTTAGTGCTGACTTTGTATTCAGTTATGCTGATGCATTTGTTTATTAAATCTAGAAACATTTTGATGGAGTTTTGGGGGTCTTCTAGGTAGAGTATCGTGTCATCTGCAAATAATGATAATTTAACTTCTTTCTTTCCTATTTTTATTCCTCTTATTTCTTTCTATTGTCTAATTGCTCTGGCTAATAATTCCAGAATGTAACGGTTGATACATTGTGTCAACTTGAGAAGTCTAGAGGCTTAACCAATTAACTCAGCAGTTCTGCATCCTAGGACATACCCTTATGACCCCAGGATGTTGTTGTTTGGGTCAATTTGAAAAGCTTAGAAGTTTATCTAAGTGATTCAGCAGGGAACTAGGGTCCTCACTTTGTAGACATCCTGAACCTGTGCAAAAGGAGGGCATAAAGATGATGCGAGTGCTACACTCACCTGCAGGTGGGTAGCTGCATACAATACAAGGGAGAAAAAGAGGCTTGATTCCCCACTTTTTGCTCTTGTGGCTTTTGCTCTCTTCTGCTGCCATGAACTGTTGCCCCTCTGCTATACCACCCTGCTGTGGAGTCCGCTGATTATGGACTGAAACCTCCACAAACTGTGAACTAAATAAACATTTTCTTCCTTAACTTTGAGTGTCAGGTATTTTTTTCCCAGCAATGAGAGAAAAGAAACTAAGACACAGAACTATACTGAATAAGAGTGATGAGACTGGACATCCTTGTCTCATTCCTGATTATAGAGTGAAACCTTTCAGGTTTTGTCCGTTTAGTGTGATGTTGGCTGTTGGTTTTCATAGATGGCTTTTATCAGATAAAGACCATGTATTCCAATTTTCTGTAGGGTTTTTTAAATCACAAATGGGTGTTGGACTTTGTCAAATGCTTTTTCTACATCTATTGAGATGATCATATGGATTTTGTCCTTGACTCTCTTAATATGGTGTATTACGTTCATTAATTTGCATACGTTAAACCATCCCTGCATCCCTGGGATTAATCCTACTTAGTCATGGTGTACAGTTTTAATTTTCCAATATCTTATTGAAGATTTTTGCAGCTTTTTTCATTAGGTAGATTGGCATATAGTTCTCTTTCTTGGTTGGATTCTTCTCTGGTTTTGATATCAAGATAATGCTTACTTCCAGGGAGTATTGCTTCCCTGGCAATTTCATTAAAGAGTTTGACAAGTAGTGGTATTAAGTTTTCTCTAAATTTCTTTTTTTAAAAAAGAGAAAAATCTCAGAAAAGAAAAAAAAGAGACAAACAACTACAAGAACAACAAAAAAATCCAAAACAATAACAATATAGGCTTTCAAAACAAGATGATAGGAATTTAACAATGGTTGTTATATTGCATATTATTATCTTCAAAAAAGTTGCTTAGATTACCAGATATAGATATGCAAAAGTGATAAAATCATATGAGTATTAACTGTTCTTTTCCAAGAACTAATAGAATTAGTAGTATAATCATCTTAGCTATCTTATGTATATATATACAAATTTATACATTTTCTTTTTCCCTTCTTTTCTCCTTTTCCCTCTCCCAGTTATTTTTCCCCTCTGAGCAGTTTCTTACCTTTTCACAGTATCTATTGCAGATTTTGGGTCATATTTACTCTTTCAGTTTCTTACAAAATGGGTAGGGAGACAATACGGTATTTACACGTGAGTCTGATTTATTTCACTTATGAGTATGGTCTCAAGTTGCATACATTTACCTATAAAAGCCTTGATGCGATCCTTCTTTATAGCTGAGTAGTACTCCATTGCATAAAAATAACATATCTTTTTATCCATTCCTCAGTTGATGGACATTTCAGTTGTTTGCAAGATTTGACCATTACAAATTGCACTGCTATAAACATGGGCACACATATGTCACTGTGGTATGTTTTTAATTCTTCTGGGAAAATGCCCAGAAGCTGGATAGCTGAGTCGAATGGGACCTCTAATTCTAGCTGTTTGAGGAACCTGATTTCCACACTGATTTCCACAGTGGTTGTACCAGTTTGCACTCCCACCAATAGTGCAGAAGAGTTCCTTTTTACCCACAGCCCCTACAACATTTGTTTTTGGTGGTTTTCTTGATCCTGGCCATTCTTTCTGGAGTGAGATGGAATCTCAGCATTGTTTTAACTTGCATTTCTCTAATGACCAATGATGGTCAACATTCTTTCATGTATTTATTTGTCATTTGTATTTCTTCATCTGAGAAGTATATTCTTCTCAGAGCCCATTTTTGGATTGTTCTCTGAATTTCTTGTAAAATTTAGCAGTGAATCCATCAGGACTTGGGCATTTTTTGTTGGTAGGGTTTTAATTACAATGTCAATTTCATTGATTGATATTGGGTTATTCAGAATTTTTATATATTCTTGATTCAGCTTTGGTAAGTCATAAGTATCTAGGAATCTGTCCATTTCTTCTGAGTTTTCCATCTTATGAGAATATAGTTTCTCAAATAGGTATTGATGATCTTCTGGATTGCTGCAGGATCTGTTGTGATTTCACACTCTTCATTCCTAATTGCATAAATTTGAGTCTTTTCTTTCCTGTTTTTGATAAGGTTGGCTAAGTGTTTGTCAATTTTATTTAATCTTTTAAAGAATTAACTCTTCAACTCATTGATTCTTTGTGTTATTATCTTAGTCTCCATTGCACTAATTTTTGCTCTGATCTTCATAATTTCCTCCCTCATATAAGTTTTAGACTTGACTTGCTCTTTTTTTTTTCTAGAAGTTTGAGGTTCAACATTAAATTGTTTATTTGAGGTCACTGTTTTCCTGATATAGGAATTTACTTCCATAAATTTCCCTCTTAGGACTGCTTTCATTGTATCCCATAAGTTCTGGTACATTGTATTGGCAATATCATTATATTGCAGAAAGTAATTTCTTCTTTAACTTGATCTATGACCCACTGGTTGTTCATGGAGATGTTGTTTAATTTCTATGAGTTTATGAAGTTCATGTGGTTTTTTTTTACTGTTGATTTCCAGTTTCAATGCACTATGATCTGATAATATTCAGGGATAACTTCAATTACTTTGCATTTACTTAAGCACATTCTATGATCTAATACATGGTCTATTTTGGAGAACATCCCATGTACAGCTAAGAATGTGTAGTGGGAGTGGAACATTCTGTAGAAATTTATTAAGTCCATTTGTTCAAAAGTTTGGTTCAAATCAGGAATATAGATCAGCAGTACAGCATCTGTCTGGAAAATGGAAGGTTGTGAGTTTGATTCCTGGTACCAAAACAACAACAAAAAAAGTTTCGTTCAGTTTACATATTTCATTGCTTTTTGTCTAATTGAGCTGTATTTGTGACACTGCTGTATTGAGGTCCCTCATTATAATTACATTTGAGCTTATTTGATTTTTCATGTGCCTTAATATTTGTTTTATGTACTAGTATGTCCTGGATATACAACAATAAAAATATCCCTATGAACAGATCCTGATTAATCTGCCAATCATTTGTTCAACCAGAAAAAAGTTAACATGTTCAAAGCAATGGTCAATTGTCTACATGGTCCTGCTCTTTTAAAGACCCCCAACATCATATCCCATTAAGACAAAATGACTGCAGAAGATTTTAATAGACAATGAATAATTTGAGTTGGCTTGTAAAGAACATCACAATTCAGAGAGGGGGAAGAAAGCAAGAATTCCAAACACTCCAGTACTGTGCCACATGAGCTCCTGGCAACAGAGCTGACAATCTGGGAGAGTTTGTGGGAAAAATGATTGGAGGATAAGCCAAAGAGAACTAGTTACTGGTTTCAAGTTGGCATTAAAAGTCTACTTATTCAATCTCTCTCAAATATAAAAATATGGTGGAAAATTTGCCCACTCTGGTTCATAGTATGATACTAGAATTCAGAAGCTTCTCCCAAATTATGCAAGATATAGCACAAGTAAAATCAAACTGAAGGAAAGTCTAATCATTCCAACTCTTAATGTATAAAAGTAGGAAATAAAGAGTTGTGATTCTTCAAAGGGAAATAAATAAATCTTAGTCACAGAGGTGTAGTGATTGGATACTGGGTGAGGGATAAATGAGCCAGGCCTGAATTCTGAAAAGGAAGTTTCAAAGGGCAGGAAGAAATAAAGCACCAGAATCTCCTCCTTTCTGGCCAATTCTAAAAAGGAGTTGTATGTCAAGATCAAAGAGAGAGGTCAGTCTATTCATCAGAATTCTCCAGCCAGAAGTAGTGGCACACACCTGTAAGCCAAGCTATTTAGTGGGCTGAGGCAAGATATTCACAAGTTTGAAACTAGCTGGGCAACTTAACAGTACCTTGTCTCAAAATAAAATATGAAAAAAGAATTCTCTGAAGTAGAGCATTGATTTTCTCTTTGGGACAATGTCTCATCAGATTGGATAGGATAATAAAACCAAGATTACTGAGGGTATCAGAGAGGGTGGTAAGCAAATGACATCTGAAATAGACCATGTGAGGGGGAAATTTTGAAACTAATTCAAGAACTCATTCCACCTTCAGGAGACTATAAAGTAAAAGAATTTAATTATATTTAATAAACAAAGTAGACACTAAAACCTAGGGAGGCCAGTGGAATGACTCAACACTCATAAAGAGTACAAAATAGCTCAATACACTTTAGCACAACAATGGAACCCATTATTCCTAGGGGCAGAGCCCTTTTCTTTTTATAGATTTGATAGCAATGTTGATAAAATTGCTTTCAAGGCAGTTGATTAGTTAATTGCCTAGTAGTTCTACTGATAGGAAAGCAACACAAGGATTGAACCATTATTCGTTTTTCCTGGACTCCAGCCCATTCTCATGGCTGAACACTTACGCTGAAGAGAGGATCATTTTTTTCTAGTAAATTCATGGAGATGCAAGGTGTACTCAGGCAGGCAGGAAGAAAGATCTCTTCTAGTGGAATGTGTGTAGTTTTCTTGAGACAAGACTCAGACACAAGTTCACGGGCAAGAAAGCCCAAGATATTAAGACATACTCTTAGTATGGTTCTGTAGAATAGCAAAGGCTAATTTTGAAGGGTAAAAATGAAGAGCAGTAACATGTGGAAAATGCTTGACACCAGACCAAAGTTTCCATTTTATGACTGGCTGTGGCTTCTGCCAATAGGGTCTGATTAAGCACAATGTTCCCCAGTTCAGAGACAGAAATTAACTGACTGTAACAAGGATTCAAAACTTAGCCCTATGAAAAACCCCTGAAAATGAAATGGGGGTCAGTATACAGAAGGAAAGGCCAGAGTGTTCGCCACACTCACTTGTAATGTGCCAAATGGGGGTGGCGGCATTGTAGTCTCCTAACAAGGGTGGCCAGGCCACTTCCAGCCAGAGGCATGCCCCCTGCCATCCCTACCGCTATGATAAACATGGGAGGAAGGAGCTTGGCTCATTTGTGAAGTTTGGGTCACCCAACTGCCTGAGTTTCGCTCTTTCCATGTTTCTCTCAATTAGAATAAATGAGCAAAACAAAATCACAGAAAAGATAGAAGGTCCTGTTTACCCTTTTCCTACAACTAAATGATTAAAACAAAGACTCACAGCATCTCTGAGTCTCAAATTTTTTTTTTATTTGAGTCTCAAATTCTAAAACTGGCAATTATAGGTAAACTCACCTGTAAAATTAAGCCAACAATTCACTGATTGGATCTGGAATAGCCCCCAAATGCACTCATGTTAAAGGTTTTGTCTTCATCTTGGCACTACCAGGAGGCGGTGGAACCTTTAAGAATGGGTCCTAGGGATGGCAGGTTATTGGGAGTGTGTCCATGAGGGGATATCAGAACTTCAGTTTCTCTCTCTCTTTTTCTCCTTGATGCTGAGGTGAACAATTTTTCTCTGCCACATGCTGTGCACCATTGCTATCCAGAATACCCACTAAAGGAGTAAAAGCAATGGGTCCAACTGATCATGGACTGGAACCACTAATACTGTGAGCCAAAATAAACCTTTTTTCTTCATAGGTTGATTACCTCAGGCATTTTGTTACAGTGACAGAAAGCTGACTAACACACAAGGGAAATTACTAGATTCCTGGTTTAAAAGAAGGTCAACCTGAGAAATGGATATACTTTATATGCCCCTTATGAAATAACTTTCCTACAAGAAGCCTATGCAAACATTCTGAATGTCCTATTTTATTACCACTGTAATTCAGAAGACTGCTTTACCTAAATCGTAAGAGAAATCAGTTTTAGACATAAAGGAAAATACAAGCTATACAAAGCATGATGGAAGTAGGAAATTAGGTTAGATATCACAGAACAATAGTATAGAAAATTAGAAGTCCAACTTGGGAAATGTTTCCAGAACTCAGAGAAAAACTACCCAATGATAATGATAAAAGAAGAGATCTGAATGGTCAGAAAAACAAGAAAGCATGAAAAATGGATTCAAAAATTGCTAGATGATGTAAAGAACACTAATCTAAGAATAACTGGAATAAGTGAAAAATCAGCAGATAACACAAATGGCATAAAAAAAACCTGTTCACAGAAATAATGCAAGAAAACTCCAAAAATACATGGAAAGAAATAAATATACAGACAAGGCATCCAGAACCTCAAATAGCTATGATCATAAAAGAATCTCTTTACATCACACTATAGGTAAAATTCCAGAAGTCCATCATGGGAATAAAAATTTAAAAGCTGCTAGAGAAAGGAAACATATCCATGGGGAGCCACAACAGACTGCTTCAAAGCTCAGGGGCATCTGATGACACCTGAGGATGTCAATCTGTTGTCTATCACTGATGCAGAGCAGGATACAGTTACGTAATCATGACTTAGCATTGGACAACCACGCATGCACCGGCGAGGCCAGCATGTAAGAGTGTAAATACGTGATAAGGACATGTATAAGAGCTAACTGACAAAGACAGGATGTTTACCATGTTCGCTGCCTGCTGTGTTGCTGATATCTGTTTCTACATACTTTTTCTGGGGACCTCACACATGAAAAAACTGCTTCAGTCATCTTGACCTTGACAATATCACATATAGAGGTAAACGGGTAAGAGCCATGGCAAACTTCTTCACAAACTTTAAAGGCTAGGAGGGCTTACAGTGAAGTCCTCCAAGCATTAAAAAGCAAAAGCTTCCAACCACAGCTCATGCATCTGGCAAAACTGTCCTTTAAAGTTGATGGATAGGTGAAGTAAGATGTTTTGGCTACAAGTAATAAAAACACCCACTGAAGTAGCTTCAACAATAGGGGAACTCATAAGCTTACAAGAAACAAAATAGTCCCGAGGTAATAGACACTTCAACCATATCAGAGCACCAAATTCTGTCCATCTCTGTATTCTACCAAGTGAGTGTCAGCTGTTCCCCTTAAGTGTGCCAGATGGCTTAAATAGCTCTGGGCTTCACATCCCCAAACACCAAAATCTATACCAAAATAGGCCTTTTTCCTTGCAATCTCCTTTCTGAAACAAAGAAATCCTTCCCTAAAGCACCCCAACCCAGCCAACTTCACTAGTTGTTTGATTGTTCAGAGCTAAATTCATGCTCATTCCTATGCAAAACAAAAGGACCACTGTAATTTATATTGTGCAATGCTATGCTATAGCAATGAGTCTATCATAATTGGTACAGGAAAGTAGATTTCTGGAAAGCCACATTTTCTATGCATAGGGTAACATGTCTATTAGTAATGCGATCAGCTGCAAGAAACAGGAAACATGGGCATCAGGGGAATAGATCTTCACACGACTTAGGTAATGAGAAACGGTAATGCAGCTCCTTCCTTTCTTCCTGCTCTGCCACCCTTACTTTCTTAAATTCTATCCTTTTGCTTGACTTCTCCTGTATCTCCAAGCATCATGTTTGCAGTTTAGTGAGGAAACTTGGTGAGGAGGGAGGGAAAAGGACAAAGAAGTAGATGAGCTTTCTTTCAGTGTTTGCCTTCTTATTCAGAAAGGGACTCTATCCAGGGACCTGTGCTTTCATTACTCTGTTCAGATCCATGCTCATGCCATAACTAGTTGCAAGAAATTAGAGTAGAAAATTGAGCAATTACAGCTACATGGTTTGCTGCCCTCAACAAAACCTGACTTCTGCTACTAGAGAAAAATGAAAGAACTAGATAATGGTTAGGCAAATAGTAACACCTGCCACATGCAATAATACTAAAAATAAAAAGAGCCTGGCACTTGAAAATAACCTCAAAGTGTTCAGAATAAGATACTGGGCTTTAAATATTTTTATTACTTTTTAAAAATGAAAATATTGAAGAACTATAAAAAGAGCAAAAAGTGAGTCAAATGAAAGGAGGTGGTAATCAGTTATGGTGAAGTACTAATTATTTAATTAATTAGCTATGAAATCAAAAAGAAATAGAGCCGATAAGTACCTATGCTGAAAATATCAATAAGATAAAACTATAGGAAAAACTAACCCAAACAAAAAGGAAAAAAAATAAGAAATGAGAAATGGAATGTACTAAGAAATAACGAGGAAAAATGTCAATTATGAGATAATATAACTGTATAACTTTTACCAACAAATGAGATGACTGATTAAATTAATAGCTTTACAGATACAAATTTTCACAATATCTCCAGAAGAAATTAAACTATTTCCTTAAAAAAATAGAAAATGTAGGAAATACAAATAAAAAAGTAAAGTATCTCAATTTTTAATAGATAGCCATATACTGAAAATTGGGAAGGAGGGAGGAATGGAAAAAGGGAGTCATTGTCATGAACATAATACAAAATATGAATACATTAAATCTGGCTCTTATCTAAATAAATAATACATCACTACCAGGAAAACAAATATTATTAAACATTAGAAAAATCTACACATATTACTTAGGTTCACAACCCAAAAATAAGAAAGCATATAGACATATCAGATAAGTAACAATAAAGGCAACTGATTAAATATGACAATTCTGGAAACAATTCATGGCTTAATAAAATTACAAACAAAAAAAATTTCCTGGATATAATAAAATTTATTTATCAGAAATTACTATTAGATATCATAGTAAGAAGTTTTTATCAGAAACAAAATGACTGTATTTGATTTCATCTGCATGGGCGATGGTGGCCTAAAGTAAGTTCTCTCTAGGCTAAGACAGTACTTCGCCTACCCTCTC
>RJWM01036791.1:0-17891 GCA_004363535.1 Dasyprocta punctata
CATTCATTTGCTTTGTTACTATCACTGCCACCATTTCAGAAAGTTCAGCTGTGTGACTTTTGGTTTATTTAATTTCAGTGCCCCCTAGATTTGCCTTGGGAAAGATGGAGTTCTGGGACTACATCTTTTCCCATAACTTTTCATTTTCTAGTTTTTAAATGCTTTTAATTTTATGTGTTGATGCTTATAAATTGCTTATGGTAGGTAGTTTTGTTACTAGTATGAAGACCTCTTTAAGATGTGAGTACTTTTCAGAGATATTTTATCAGTAGAGCTGGCTTTTAACTTTTGAGTCTGTCCAAAGATCCTAGCTCTTCATTTTATTAGAGGTGAGATGTTGCTGTCTATTAGCCCAGCACCTAGTTCTTTAGTACTGGTCTATGGTATTGTTTACGACCTCCAGACTGTCTCTGCATTAGCATACAAGGAAGAATAATTATGTCACACTGGCTAAAGTAGAGAAATCACTAATAACAGTAACATCAAGCACAGCCTAGAAAATTCCAAATGGTAGTAACCATTCATTTGTCATCTTGCCATTTGCCAGTCTGTGGTTATCTTCTGGGGTCTACAGTTTTATGGTAGTGTCCAATTCAGGGCACTGTCTTTGCTGTCGTTGGTAGGCAAAAGAGGCTTACAGACCCCAGACCCATGCTGTATGATCCCAGCAAGTCTGCAGTCAGATGAGGGCAGGGTGGTGGATAATCCCAATAGGAACAAGGAAGGGCACTGATTCTGGTGCTTTTAACTCCACAGAAGTTCAGGCTGATCTTGGCCTCTCACTATGGGGTTGGAGTCTGAGTTTTTCAGCCTACAACATCCTGGTTGGCTCTTGCCAGCCTGACCTCAGCTCCCTGACAATGGAGCTCTCCTGTGGTTGTGGTTCACACAGTCACTGGGAGCCGTGAGATGAAGCCAATCCGTGGCAGCTCTGAGTGCTGAGTTCAGTTGGACCCTCCCCAAATTGGCATCTGGCCAAGAACTCTGCAGAACTGGAGACACTTATCATCTGTTGTAGCTCACAGCAGCCTCTGCTCATTTCCCTGGTATGTCTCTCCTTGGAGGCCTCTGGAGCCATCTCTCCCACCCCTCACTATGTCTTTGTAGCCTCCTTTTCCTGTCATAAGGTCTGTCTCTCCATTTGGCAAATACTTTAGTTATAGAATTTTTTGAAGTAACCATTTATGTAACGTATTTTAACAAAATATTTAAATGTAAGTAATACACACACAAATGTAGCTAAGTAAAGTTTATGGTTATTCTGATTAAGAACAAATCTGGATAATAGATACTTGTCAGTGCTCTGAGTAGATTGCAATTATATATCACACATAAAGGCTTATTTTGCAGACTTACGTTATAGCCAGCATATGGATGCACTGGAGTTATAAAGAGAAACCAGAGACCTTTTCTACATTAGGAGTATTTTAATCCAGTTATAGCACTATCAGTACTTCAACAAACGATAAGAAAATAACACAAATATTGTGCTTCTGAATGAAGCACATAAAGCAGCACATTATTTCTACATGGATGTGGTGGAAAATAGAAATAAAATGTTTTACAGAGAAGGTGAGATTTAAACTGCTTTTTTAAGAAGTATGGAAAAGATGAAGGATGGAAAATATAAACATTCAAGTCAAGTAGAGGACTAAAATCTGAGTGTGTAGTATTCCACAGATTATAAGAAATGTAGGTTTAAATATGAATAGTGAGGTCAAGTTAGAGAATTGATTGAGCATCCCCAATATGTAGCCATCAGTTAAAATCTTTGCACAACACAACAAATAGACCTGGAAAAACAGAGTTTGAAGAGGACAGTGGGAGGGCACAGAAATGTTAAAGGGGCTCATGGGGACAACAAGCTGATAAGGTATCCCAGATGGTTCCCTCTCACACTAAATCTACCTTTATGTTGTTGACTTTATTTCCAGTGCTACATATTGTTAACAGTGTAACCTTAAACAAGCCTTATCTTGGCACAACTTCTGCCTTCTGTGTAATAAGATGATGGAAGAGAGATAAAATAAGATGATGGAAGAGAGAGATTAAATCATTCACCCCCAAACGTAGTAATGAATTTTTTTAACTAAACTAAAATGCCATTTAAATTTTTAAAAATACAAATAAACAATGTATATTGTAGCTTTTACCGAATCAAAAAATTTTTTATTTTATTTTAAAGAGGATAAAATCAAGGAAAATAGAATAAAACCAATTAAAAAAAAAACCAGTGTAAATGTTACAGGACTTCAAAACAATATGAAATCGACAATAGTTACCATAATGCCTCTTGTTGTCTTCAAAATAGGTCCAGATACCTTCAGACATAGTAAAGATCAAACAGAACAGAACAGAGTAGAACAAATAAAACAAAACAATGAATGCAATGAAGCATTTCAAAACGAGACAATAGTAAATCTAAAATAGCTACCATAATATATTTTGCTATCTTTGAAATAGCTCCTCATGCCATCGGATGTAATAAAATCAAACAAAACAAAACAGAGTAAAACTCAACCCAACAAAACATTGAAAATGATACAGGACTTCAAAACAAGATAATAGGGAATTAACAATGGCTACCACCTTCAGAAGGAGATCCCCGCGAGATGTCACACTGCATACTGTTATCCTCTGAATAGATGATCAGATCACTGGCCCTAAACCTGCAAGGTCATTGAAACACCAAAACACCACAAACATCAAATTGCATTTCATCCAAATAGCTAATGGATTCAAACTTTGTTATTCACAATTTAAAAAATGAAAGAATACTTATTAATGAAAACACTGAAAATTATTAGCCCAGGTGTTTGCTAAAATCCCACCCACCTCTGAAAAGTAATCACTGTGTTATTTCAGTGAATATTTGCACTAGCTGGCTTTTAACATAAAATCTGTACTTCGCTAACCCAACCCTAGGATTATGTCTTGCCTTGTTGCTATACAGAAACCTTTCATACAGTCTTATGCATAAAATGTGATGACACCTGTTTTTTTCTTTGTTGTTGTTAAAACACAAAATATACCACTGAACATCAGAATTGTTTCTTAGAAGAGAGGCAAATTGAATAATGAATGTAAGATTGAGTTTTGACTGTGAATTTCCTGAATGAGTCTATTTATTAATATGTAACTAGGAGTCAGGGTTTTAATTATAAGACTCTTGGAAAAAGCTAAAATTAGCTTTTGGGCATTTTATTTTTTTCTTTGTATAAAAGATAAAATCGTAACTACTCTTACCTCCTGCTTAACAGAAATTTCCTAAAGATTATTCAAAGTCTGTTTTGTTCTTTTGGTTTTGAAAACAGAGTCCCTTTAAAACAATATGGTGGGAAACATAATATTTTTCAGAAAAAAGTTATGTTCATCTGTAAAAAGTTTGATTTTGTGAATAAGTAAATCATTCACTTCACTATATGTTGAAAGGAGAATTAATGAGCCAGATATTATATAATAAGAATATTCTTATGAATATACAACTAAATCTAATAGAAATTAGCACAAATTTTAAACTTTAAAACTGCCACTCTTATATTCCATCACCTCAGTATTAATATCAGTTAACCGATTTCTTGAATTTCATGTCAACTTAGGTTCACTGACTGATTTGATAATGGGGCAGTGAAAGAGGGCTGCAGTATTCTAAAGTGTATTATATACACCAAGTTAAGTATGAATATAGTATTGCTTTTCTCCTTCTAATCTTTTGCAGTAGGTATTAACAAATATTTATAGCCCAAATAGACTGTTGTTAGAAGCCTTTGTTCTATCTTCACATACCAGAAAAGGACACTTATACAAGCTGCACCATCCAAACTGTGTCACCAACCTATTATTTACTATAAATAATGAAATGACTGGACCAGTGGTCTGAAGTGAGCTGAGTCAGAGCCATGAGTTTCTCGGTGGATGACATTTCCAGGTATTTAGAAATAGCCCAGATTTCCAGTTCCTTTCATTAGGAATGGATATTACATAAACAATGCTTTAATGTTTGCTGTATCTAACACCAAATGGTATTGTTTTACAATTGATATCGAGATTTCAAGAAAAAAATATTTTGCAGTGGGGCCCAAAGATGGAAAAATTCATAAAGATTATTAAGATCTCTATAAAATGTCAAGGACAACAGGGTCACTTGATGAAGGCCTTGCTGTCGATCTGGAAATTACCTGAGGGCTTCCAAATGACTGCTGAATTAATTTACACTACTTTGTGAATATAAATTAGTAGACTGTCTGAGAATTCTGCGTTTTTTGAAGAATTTTTTGGTATTTTGTTTACTTTTGTTAATACAGCCATTCTAACAATATAAATTTCATTCATCCATGAACCCCGTAATTGAAAGGATGGTCAAAGATGTTCCCATGCTGCAGGAATCTAAAACCAAGCAGTAGTGGCTACCCTCATATCTAACAGAGCAACCTTCAGACTACAATTAAAAGAAATAAAGAAGATAGCCACGTTTGCTAATTTTCTTCAAAGGAGGGGGGGTTTTATTTCTTTTCAGATACTTTATGTACTTGTTTATATCAACAGAGACATCTGTTTTTCCTGGTTGTCTAGTTGTCTAGTTTTCTATTATGATAGAAATGAGAGTTTTTCTACAATTTATTAGCTGCAATACTTCCATAGCTTTTTAGTTCTCTGCTTCTAATTCTGTCTTCCTGTAATCCTCTGTGATTGTTACACTAAATTTCTCTATCTCCTGTTGTTTGTGTGATCTATCTTCTGTCATCAGAGCTCATCTCTCTGAGGGTAAAAACTTTGTTTTTCCTGATCAACACTGTCTCACCAGTGTCCAAGAAAAGAAAATGGGCATTAAAAATTATTAAGTGAATAAGTGGACCACATGTATTGTTAGTATTTCAGAATGCATAAATACAGATGAAGGCTCGTCTTTCTCAAAAATAAGTCACTATTCAGGCTTTCAATTAATTGGCACAGGCCTAAATCATGAAATTGTAAACCAAATTATATTTATGAGTACCAAATAATATAAAAGGAAGTGAAGACTGTTTGTTTTTTTCTCTTATCTTCTTTGAATGTGTTGACTTAATTATTTTTTAATACAATGGAGGATAATATTGTTGATCAGTGGTCACTTAGTTCTACTTTTCACCTAGTATCACAGTCTCTCTGTCGCACCCTTGTTTAGTGGCCACATGATTTCCACTTGAATCCTTTCAGCAAAAGACAGCATAATCTCCCCTCGCATTTTCATTTCATTTCAAGTAGCTCTAATTATGTCAGTGTTCTTCTTCCTGAGCTAAATTCTACATCTTTTGAGTTACCGTTATTTGCTCTAAGTTCTAGCTCCCAGATCCAAAAAGAAAAAAAATCAAAAAAAAAAAAAAGAGATAAAAAATGTAACTTCCTTAAGCAAAGTAGCTTAAATCTGTGAGGTATAAATTTTCTCTTATGTATTCTAAATATCCTTTAACTTTCATGCATGTATTCCTTCAGTTACCACTCCTGGAGTTTCTACCATCTACTAAGCATAATAATAGCATTAGTAATTTGAGACCTCAAAAATTTAAAAAGAGACTAAAGTTTTTAATCACACAAAAGAACAGACATATGAAATATCATATCTTCCCATTTCCTTTTCACAGCTAAAATAATTTGGAGTTGATTTTTCGAAGAATTCTGTGAAAAAGAAAAAAAATTTTGAAATTCCTGGAAAGGCCATCTGGCATGTTTCGTAAGTTTTATGCATTTTTAAAGCTGTAGACTTTGCTCTCTGACTAAAAGAGGAGATATTTTAGATAAAAAATAAAACTAAAAATTGCACCAAATTTTACTTTTTAATTTTTCCCCTTTCATGATTGTGAAATTTTTTTTGATTTTGAAACACATATCCATATATGCTTTCCAGTTTCTTCCCCAAATTAATCAAAGCTAATTGACTTAAATTCAAGTTTAAGTATAATTTTCATTTAATTTTATTACTTTCCAATTTGAGACTGACTGAACTATTTCTCACCTATAATCAAATTAGAGATACATGTGAACAAATATCGCTAGAAAGTGAAATCAGATGGCTAGCTATATAGGAACCATGAAACTTACATTCATATACACAGTGGACAGGGTTTTGATGTTTAAACCATAGAAATTATTTTGAAACCTCAGATACTGAGAGTCACATTTGTCAGGCACCTCAGTGCACTTATAGTCTTCAGTATCTTCAAACCTCTGGTCACTGATCCCCATCTGTGTCATTTAATTCTCCTTCAATGTTTGGCAAAGTCCTTGATGGAGGAGAGTATATATATAATCATATATGATATTATGAGATGTTATTTTGCTCAGTTTCTTGTTTACCAAGTACTATTATCTTTCCAGATAATTAAATGTTTCCTTACTTGGTTATTTCAAAGGATTTAACAGATTCAATAGAGAAAACACAACTGAGGTTTTTATGCAAATGAAAAATATGTGGTACAGCCAAAGAAACAGAGTGCAAACAAGGATGAGAATTCCCAAAGATATCCCAGGAACAAGATACCTTTATTGAAAAAGCTAAAAACTGTGTTAGTTAATTCAGACCTATAACAAAATAACAGAAGTATGTAACTTACAAGCAATAGAAATGTGTTTCCCTTAATTCTAGTGGCCAGGAAGTTCAAGATTAAAGCACCAGATGGTTTTATCTCTGGTGAGGGCTGTTTTCCTCACAGATTTTACCTTCTACCTGTGTCCTTACAAATGGAAGAGACTAGCTACTTTACTCTGGTCTCTCTTATAAGGACACTAATCCTACTCAGGGAGGTTGTAATTAACTCCCAAAGTCCCACCTTCTAATGTTATTACCTTTGGGAGTTAGGACTTAAACATAAATTTTGAGGAAACACAAACATTAATGCCATACCCTAACAAATGAACTTCCAGTGAAGACTGATTTGTCTTGTTTGACTAAATACACAAGTCAAATTTGCCAAACTCAAATGGATTTGCAGTACTTAGGAAAAGAACTGACCATGCAATCTTCAATATATTATATATTCCACTGACCAGTAGTCATAAAAAGACACTCAAATGCCCAAGGAATCATTAAAAATTAGTGTATTTCCAAAGTAAATACATATAATCGTGTTAATTGCTCTGGAGTAAATCATAGTTGATTCGATTAATTATTATTTAGTTCTTCCCCTAAAAATGGATGCCCAGTCTTTCCAGACTGCTTTTAGTGTTCAACTAATACAATAGTCACTGTGAAGTATATATTTGTGGATGTCCTTTTGTGGGTCTTTTTAATAGTTTCCCTGGGAAACTCAATTGTGGAATCTCTGGCTCATCATGAGAGCAATCATCAAATTTATTATCCACAGCTGAACAAATTTTGAGTCTGGAAGAAAATATTATTAGTGATTCTCTTGTAACAATGGCATGATTTACAACCTGGGAAAACCAAGGCATATTGTTCTCTTAACTACAGGATGCTCATATCCATTTAATAGTACAAAACTGTTCTCCAGACAATGTAAAGGCACCTGTCTCCCCACTTTTGTGCCAACATTTTGTGTCTGAGTTTCCAGTTTTGCCGTTTAATGTGAGAAATTCTCCATTCATTTATATATTTTCTCACGTATTTATTAGTTTTATAGGATTTTCTTTTAATATCTGATTTAAGGCTTTAGCTCATTTATCCTGCTATAAATATGAATTGGTTTCTAGCTTTTTACTTAGCAATTATTTTTCCTCAATTTTTTACCTATTAGCTTTTTTTTTTTTTTTGACAGTGGCTCCCTATGTGGCTCAGGTTGGCCTTGAGCTCACTTACAGCTCAGGCTGGTCTCGAACTTGCAACAATTCTCCTGCCTCAGCCTCCCTAGTGCTAGGATTACAGGCATATGCCACCATGCCCAATTTAGCTGTTTTTGACCAGAAATCAAATTTTTTTTTCACTTTTAAATTGTACTCATATGTAACTTTTTTGAAAGGTACATTTGCATCTTATGGTCACAAAGATATTCTCCTACATTTTCCTCTGATAGCTACGTGATATTAACTTTCATATTTAGTAATACAATTCATATGGACCTTAAATTTATGATATGATATCAGAGGCTATTTTATTATTTTTCTATATCAACAACTCAGTTTTGACCAAAAGTTTATAACTTTATTTGTAATCTTTGGTCTTATCAACCAAGAATTTTTGCATATTTTCACTTTATATTCTCCTTTGCTTAGCCTCTAACTTTAGTCCTTTCGCTGATAGAACAAACATCTGTACTCAAGTATTAAAATGCTCTTGATGACATCAGGATCATGCTACTAATTCCAAGAATAAGTTTCTTGGAATTCAGGAGTATGCATTCTACCAGTTTTTGGTTAGAATTTCTATGTAACTGTCTCCTATATAACTAGCTGAGGTACACACTGCATCTGAACATATGAGCATTATGAACCTGTTTGTCTTAAAGAAGACAAACAGTGTTGCATGTAGATGAAGAAGTATAAGTTGCACTTATATGGTTACTTAGGTCTTAATTTTAATACTTCCTGTAATACTAGTTTCTAAAGCTCTAACCCTGATTGTTAGATGGAGAAAATATAAAAACAGATCATAAAACTATAAATTTGAAATGTTGCCTTATTTTGGATTATTTGTATATTTTGTTATTAATATTTATCTCTAAATTTTTATTTAAGATTTATAATGTATACTTTGTTATGGACTACCTTCAAATAATTTTATAGAATTTTATATATTGTATTAGTCAGTTTTTCATCACTGAGACCAAATTGCTGACAGACAGAGCTTGTCAGAGACAATGTTTAATTTGACTCACAGTTTATGGAAGTTTAGTCCATAGCTGACTAGCTACAAAATGAAAGCATCATGCCAGAGTAGAATTTCAGAAAAAACTGTTCAATTCATGGCATCCAAGGAGCAAAGATGAGGAAAAGAACCAGAAAGGAAGGAGCAAGGTACCAGATATAGACCTTAACGTTATCCTCTCATTATCCATCCAGACATACCAAGAAAAATATTTTACTAATTTCCTAGGAATCTTTCAAGCAAATCAAGTTGGTGATTAATATCAAACGTGACAAACACCCCCCTCATCAATTTGACACCCAAACATCTCCTAACTGCATATAATCTCCAAATAGAGACAATCACAAGGTTGTAATTCTACTTAATACAATGTAAGTATCCTGCATATAACCAAAAATACACTAATTCCTTCCCTAAATTCTCAGTGGCCCAAATATTGTGCAAAAATCTGAATCCGAAGTCTCCTCTGAGACTCAAGGCAAACTCTTAGAGGTTAACCACTATAAAATTCCAAAGCAAGCCACATACTCTCAATGTACAATGGCATGTGTAAACATTCCTATTACAAAAAAGAGGAATAGGGAGATACAAAGGAATTGAACCAAAACAAGAGCAGAACCTAGCAGAGAAAACATGAATTCTATAGTTCCATGTTCAGAATCAGAGTCATGTGGTGGTGCAATTTGAGGTAAGGGCTTGGGAAGCCCTGTAACTAGGCCATTACTGGCTGTAATCAACACAGCCTTTCTCTTAGATTCTCATTCCATACAACTTTGCTTAGGAGATGTTCCATATTCTTAACCTTTCTAATTTTCTGGAAGCTTCACTGAAGCATTGACCTCAATCCTTGAGTATCATGCATTCCCTTCTCTGAAACTTGCAGCAGTGACTCTAACCCTGTCGGATATTTCCTAGCCTCCCAGGTCTTCCTTTCAAATCTAGGTGGAAGCACCCATGGTCCCACAAATTTTGCATTCTCAGTGCTGCAAAGCCACTGTCATGTGAATGGTCTTGATGGCTTCTGCCAGCATGAGCAGCAGCTGTGCTCCTGTGGAATATGGTGCAGTAGCCTTCAAACATCTGCATGGCTATATGCTGGGAAACAACAGTTCCTTAGGTGGTTGTGAATAAGCAGGGTGTGCTAGGGTTCTTTTCTCACACCAAAAATTTTCCAAGAACTTATTACTTTTAAATCCCTGAGGCTGCTATAGTCAGAGTTTGGCCAATTTCTGAGATGCGCTTTATGCATCTTTCCCCTCGTTCACCTATTATCTCTACAATCTTGACAAAATATTTAGTCTCAATTTGGCAAGGTGAATGTCAAAGAGGGTTTAGGATATTTTATAAAGTAAGTTAGCATATTTTCTTTTAAAAATACGAGTTTTTGAGAAGCAAAGAATAAAACAAAAACAAAAACCAGGAAATCAGTGGGATCCTCCTTGATTAAGAAAGACTAAAGTCTCATACATCCAATAGCAACTTATGAATCTTGCTTTTATCCTCAACCAAAAAAGAAATCAGTTTAAAATATTTTTGACAGAATTGAAAAAATCGTACACGTATTCCATGTACATGATATTGTGTTTGAACTGTATTCATGGAGAGGAATATCATTTTTCTTAGGATATTTATCCTGAAATGTATAATTAAAACATCATGAAATCTGCAATACACTTTCAGATAGTTAAGGAGAGATGTGTGTAGAAAGAGAGACTAAGCAAATATGAAAAATGCTGATAAAAGTGAGTGAAGAGTGTGCAGTCAGTCTTTGTGATAATGTTTGATTCTTTCTTTCTTCAAAAATACTTCAAATAAAAATCTGATAGAAGCTTTATCAAGACCAGATGGTTTTATAAGCAAATTTTATTGAATCTTTAAAATTTATTGAGAGAAAACATGGTTGAAGAGATAAACTGTCCATACTAATTTTATTATGTGAGCATAATTTTGAAATTAAATCAGATCAATACAGTTGAGAAATTCAGATGTTAGTATACTAGTATAAACATGGATTTAAAAATGATATTTGGTATATTGTCAAGTTATAACAAATAGTGCAATAAAAAATACTTTAGGGGCAAGTAGCATTTACCCTAAAATGATAATATGTTAAGATAAAAACATTAATTGATATATTTATATAATTAACACTTAACAATTAGGTTAACGATATTTTAATTTTCTTCTAAAACATTCCTACAATACAAAACTAACCAACAAATATAATGAATATGTGCATGAATCTTCATGGATCTGTCTTTCATTGTGAGTAATCAATTGCAGAGTGATACTTAGTATTTGATGGCATCTGTTACATTTAAAAATAAAAATACTACATCATATTCATAGAAAAAATATAAACACATCAATTTTGAGAGTATATTCCATTTACATCATTTCAATGACTTCCTATAACTACCAGGATAAATATCAGAATACTTGCTATACACTCTAACCTTATGCATGATCTAACTTCTGACATTTCTAGAATTGTCTGATATTGCACTTGCTTCAGCCTTACCTGAACCTATACATAGATTTAAATGTGTCATGCTACAACCCATAATGTAGGCTTTGTAAATGTCATTGCCTCTTTCTGTAATATTTTAGTCTTATTCTTCATCCTAAATAAGTTATATTTATCTTTCAGCTCTTGTTCCATTTTTCAGTTATTTAAAGCTACAAGTCAAATTCTCTCATTTTACTCTTAACATTTCATACTATTCCTTCCTTTTAGGGAAGGAAAGCAGTTCTTATTTCTCATTTATTTGTGAATTCATATGATTAAAAACTATCCTCTCGTTAGGTTTTTAACCTCCCCATATAAAGTCAAGAGCAACATCTATTTTACTAAGCAGTATGTTCCCAAAACCCAGCACAGTTCTTGACATATCAAATATACTTGCCAAATGCATATTAAATTGCTTAATAAAATGACAAAGTCACTTTCTCTTACAGAATTCTTTTATTTTGATCATAATCCTCCTGAAACGGATTTCATTCTGTTGATTATTCTATACCCTCTTGTCTTTGTCATGTGACTAATGCAGTCATTTTAGTTGAGGTATTTTTCCTGGATGAGCAGAGATGAATACTATGATAGAATCTCCTAGAGCTGTAGGAATTGAATGGAGCATTTTGAAGACAAGAGAAAAGGATATGCTAAGTTTGAGAATATGTGTAAATGTATGCTAAGAAATTTCAGAGAAGAGCTAATAAATTAAATTGTGTTATCAAGTACTATATTTAACAGAAAAGGTTTTGGAAGTAAAAGCAAGGATTGAAATATGCCTTTCTGTATGCCTATATTATTTACAAGTATATAATTATAAAAAGAAGAATAAAAGTAGCTTTAAATTAGCTTTTAATATTGACTGAATAGGAATCCACAAAAAATAAATTTCAAAAATCATTATTTTAGCATGTTTAATGCATAGTGCATAAAACCATAATGGCAATTCTTTTTAGCATTTTCTTTTTTTTTCTTTTTAGCATTTTGAACCATTCAATTTAACAATTGCTTATTCAACATCTTGTATGTGTAAGATATTTGAACATGTACCATGAAGCATATGATTGATAAGAAATAAACTGTGCTTTCAGAGAAATTTCTAGTCAGAGACAAAAAGCTTTGCCAACACAGCTACAGGGCAAGGCAGAGGGTAATAGCTACTTTGTCTTCTGTGACTTGAACCTGTAAAGGAACTCTACCAGGAACTTTATTACCATATACCAGGGACTTTATATGCACTTTCATTATCCAGGTAGTAGTTGTTCAGAAGCAGGTATACACCACCATCAAAGTGTTTACAAATGAATGGAATCGGGGACAAAAAAGTTAAGAAATTTCCCTAAGGTGACACATTGGCAGAGTCAAAATTAAAATCTATATATGTATGGTTCCTAAACCCTAATTTGATGCATTGCAACCCAAATTATGAAAGTTTGTCTTGAGCTTGAAAAGTGAATATCTTTCCACTGCAAGCTACTATTTTCTAAAATGTGATGCTACATTGCAAAAGACTTGAAGGTCAAACAAATTTTGGAATTGCTGTTGTCATATAGTCACAAAGCTCAGAGAAAGTTTCTAGCAAAAAGCAGCTTTTTCATTGCTTAACTCAGCACTTCTCAAACTATGCTTGAATGGGGAAGCCTTTTTTTTTTTTTATGTAACATATTTTGGCAAACTATTCCAGGCAGAAGGGAGCTACAAAATCTTTTCTTGTTTTTCTTTCTAAAATAGACTTGTGTTTCAAGAAGATATTTCTGTTAGCATCCCATTCCCTTCCTCACACAATTCTCCTGGTCAGGTCATTCTCTTTGTCAGGAATCCCAACCTTTTCTTGATAAAGGGTGAGCTCTGTTTTATACACTGGCTCAAATGACTTATCATCTGTGAAATCTTCTGATACCCTACCATCCACACACATAAGAAAGCACACACATAAACACAGAAAAAATCCTAAAGACTATGTAATAAAATGATATTCATGACCAGCCTTTTTAAATGAACAGTTACTAATGTGTAGATCTATCGCAATGCATCAGAAATCTTTTAATGCCTACAATGATTTTTACAATTATCTTCATTGTTTCCCTTGAGCTATCATATAATTTCTTAGTTCCTGCTCCCAGAAAATTCCTTCAAAGAGAAGTCTACAGTACCGATTAACTTCTTAACTTAATTTTTACTTTGAACACACCTCAACTGGGTTTGTTCCTCCATTTCCAATAATCATTCATCTGTTACCAACAACTGTGGGGTTGATAATTCTAGGCAAAATCTCAAGTCTCGTTTACTTAAATTATCAGCAATATTTAATAAAGTTGAAATTCATTAGAAGTTTAGACTCTTCACTTGCCTTCCAAAACACATTTTTCTAGGAATAGGACTGAAAACTCTTTTGTCTACTTGGCTGCTGTTTCTCATCTGTACATACTCTAATTGTTGGCTGACCCTAGGCTTTTTATTTCATTACATTGTGATTTCATCAAATTTCGTTTGAGCATTGTGACTAACCACACCAACCTTTGTACCAGGCTGTATGCCTTTGAATACAGGTCAACTACTTCATAACCTTGGGCTACATGTCCTGTCCTATAGAACATTTTTTCCCAAACATCTCTAATTTTTTAAAATTCTTTGATATAAAACATGACATTCAAAATCTATAAATTTCAATTCAACTTCCTCTGATATGCAATTCCGCATTTGCATTGGGGGAAATTAAATTACTGCCTCTCCATTCCTCTGAATATATACATATATTTCATTATTCCACTAATGTTCTAGGTAATTTCATCACTCACAATCCACAGTGATTTTTCGATTGGAAAGACTAGATTCTTTTAGATTGAATAGTCTTTTTTATTTAGTCTGAATATTAAGCCTTTCAGACGTAATAGTCTAGAAGTCTATTAAGCTGGATCCTTGCCTTTATTTGTTTTCTTTGTGGACTTTTAAATATGACTATTTTTTGCTATTAAATTCCAGTGTTATTTTCAGGTTACTAACCTGGTCTCTGAAGTCTTTGAAAACTATTTTGCATAATAATTATAGCTTTATAGTTAGAATTGCCCCAGCATTTATTAAATATGCCTTGCATGTGACCAAATAGCTTATTTAAAAAGTGATATAAGAGTTCATTAATAAGAATTGAAGACCTCCTGTAGTTTCATAGTAACCCACTGACCAATTTTATTTGGTAGAAAAGGTCTGCTAGTTAAAGATTCAATAAACTATTTATCCTAGCCACATATGTTGATATTATTCACAATTGTCTTAGAAATTATTGTTAAATGCTTCATTGAAATTCAGGTGACACAGACTAGGCATTGCATTTTCTGTAAAACTTTCTCCCCAAGATTCAATCGTATATATATCCTTTTTGGTTCTGTAAAATTTTGTGCAAGTTTCCGTCATTTTTTTTAGTATAACACAACCTGATTTCCCCTTGCATCTATCTTTTCAAGCACTGTGAAGTCCATGGAGAATGAATGAGTCTTTGTTTACTTTATCTGGGCATTATCAGAACCCTGTGTGCAGTAGTTATTCAATAAATATATTTCAGGTTAATGACAAATAAGAGATAAATTCTCTTATTTTACCGTAGGATATAGAGTTCTGTATAACATTTGCAGAGTTTCTCTGGCCTTATTGTACAAAATAAATCACTAAAATGACTCACAACAATTTGGAAGGATAAAAGAACCAGTGTATCTCTTTGTGTCTCACATTAAATGCTATTTAGCTTCAGGCACATATGGAATATGTGACTTGGTTGTGTAACAGAAAGAGAATTTCATCCTTTAAAAAATAAAGCCTTGCATGCTACTGTGCCACTTCTCTTCTTCCTTTTTATTGCACATTTAGACTTGTTTTCACAATGTCACAAACATTTTTCCATTAACAACCTTCAGAGAAAATTTTCCAAAGTATCCATTCATAGATCAAATACTTGGATTGCTTCTTTTAAAACCACATGAAAATGATAAAGTACAGCAAAATCATGATGTTCTTGCATATCCATGTATTCTGGTACATAAAATTTACATTGAATTTTCTGTTCTTTCGCATTCATAAATTTATTACTATATTTAGAATATTAAATGTCATTATCTGATGTCTGCCTTTGGATGGCCAGAAACACATCACTTTTGTTCCAAAACCAAGTTCTCATAAGGAGAGACTCATCAATAAATACTCAATGTCCCTGCACACAGGTTGTGTAATTAGTTTTTAATACAGACTGAAAAGCTCAATGGCAAAAGAATAAGACGACCTTGTGCATTATGTACAATCTTTATTGAGTCAACTTTAAGCTTGCCCTTGAGATTTTTATGCAGTCTGCAACAGAAAGGTCAATGGAATGCCAATAAATTGTATTGTATTTGTTAGTTCATGGTGAAAATCCTAAAGCTGAGTGAAAATTGATTCAATGTACTTGTAATCCAAAACCAAAGGGGGAAAGTCATTTTCTTTTTATTCATCCACTTCTATTTACATGGAAAATAACACTTCGCAAAAAATAGAAGATTTGTAGTGGTAATGAATACACTAGAAGTTAAACATGTTTCTCATTTTTTTACCATTTCTAATAAAATATCTGCAAAGAACATATCATTTTAAATTAGGAAAACTAATAATACTTGAAGAAGTTCATGAATTTTAAAGGGAATATTAAGCCAAAATAAAAATGTAGTCAGACTCTGGAACCATCCAACGATATGAAATAATTTGGAAATGGGTTACACACCTTTGTGGTTTAAAAATCATGGAAAGTAATTATAGACAATTCTATAAAGATGAGCATTAAGATGATAAAATGTTTTTATCATTAGTTTTTATTTTTACTGGTAAATATTTACAATATTCAATGATTTCATTCATCATAAGGGAATTGGTATATGTGCATAACACCTCTTCATTCTTTTTATTTCCTCTCCCTTTCCTCCACCTTCCTCCATCTCTTGGTCCCCACCTCATTTGCAAAAGATCAATCTACCTGTTTCCTATTATTTATCATATATTTTACTTTTCAATTAAAATCAGAAAGCCCATTCTTTATTTTCCACATTAAGTTGTAGTGTTTTAGGAAGTTAGCATTTGTTACAACACAGAAGGCATAAGAACTGCAACTGTCCTAGTGTAAGTGAAAAGACTGTTGACTGTAGCAATCAAAACGAGATTGAAAGGGGGGCAAAGATGTATTACAAATTACAATGAAGATGTAGAGTTTGGATGAAAGACAGAGTCATTTGGGAAAAAGGTGATATTGAGGTTTCTACTCTGTATTACTGCTTAGAATTGTAGCCAAATATGAATACTTAAAATAACTGAATATTTAAATATGATCGTTTAATTACTGCTTTATATTCTTAATCTAATACTTTTTAATAATGCAAAAATTCTAAATTTATAAATGTCTGAGTAGTATTTGCTGAATCATTTAAATATACATGTGTGTGCACACATAAGTGTGTCTTGTTTTACTAAGTGGTCTATAAAATTGATCTCTTCTGAAACATTGTACATGACATGACATGACATTTTATTAAGGAGATCAGTGCTTCTTTCCTTGGGGAGAAGAGAAAATTTTTGTTCTTCCATGTTCTGATTTTTACTCATTCAATGTCACTAGCAACTCACATATCATTTATTCCATGAGGAATAGAAAACATTTGTATAAGAAGATACATTTGAGTTATTTCAGTTTATTTGATAACTGTGTGTACTCATGTTTGTCTACATGTGTGTATATATAGGAATATAAAATCTAAAGAGGTAGATGTTTCCCTAAAACAGAGAAATCTTTATGATTTGTGATTCCAGTTGTCCAGGTAAAAGTTTCCAATATCTTCTACATCTTTATGTAAAAGTAGTAATAGTGTCCTTCAGGATCATTGTTTATTTCTTGAAAATGTTGTGTTGATGAGATTTGGAGATTTGAGGCTTTATATAACCATATTCTTCAGGATGATAAATTAAGAACTATAGAAAGAAATTTTACATATAAATAAAGTGCTAAATTTAGGAAATTCTGCTTATTAGGTCACAATCATTAAACAGAATAAACAGATATGATATTTTATTTCTTCCTGACATAATTTTCAGATTCTGTTATCATTTAGATGTAAAATGTTCTTCAGTAGTGCCCTGTTCACAAATGGGGCTTTTGGGAGATAACTGGATCATGGGAGTGATGTGCTCCTTAGTGGATTAGTCAGCCCACTGATGAGTTCAGAGCTGACTGTGCTTTTCGGAGATGGGGCCTGATCAGAACAGGCGGGTCACTGACGGTGTTACCTAAAAGGGTGTATTCTTGTTTGGAGCTCCTCCCCTCTCTCTCTTTTTTCTGACCACCAGAACATGAGCAGCTTTACTCTGCCAGGCCATTTTATCATGATGTTACTGCCTTGGGCTGACCAACCATAAACTGAACCCATTGAGACTATGAACCAGAATAAATCTCTACTACCCCTTTAAATTGTTGGTGTCGGTTATTTTATACTAATGATGGAAAAGTGATTAATAAAATGATTTCCTTTTATTTGAGTCCTAGGATCTGTGACTCCTATAGGAATTTTTGGCCAG
>RJWM01036792.1:0-17919 GCA_004363535.1 Dasyprocta punctata
ACAGCCTTATTTACATGTTCCTGTCCCGGCTTGTGGTTTACTTTTGGATGCTGTGTTATGACTCTCTCAGAGTGCTAAGTTAGTTAAAATATAGTCACTTTCAACTGGATGACATTGCAATCAGTGACCAGCCACATATAGGATGCTGTCCCCATGAGATCGTAATGACAGTACTGAAGCCGTCACTGCCCATTATGCACATGTATGTGGCAGTGCTGGTGTTGCCCCCAAGTAGAGCAGGCACAGTTAGTGCATAGGTGTGCAGTGGGCTCTTCCAGCTCAAGTGCATGGCTTCCTGAGAATGCATTTCCCAGGTGTCCCCATCGGTCGTTAAGCAACACGTGACTGCTTTTGAGCCCGGAAGCTGGCCTGAGGAAGAGCTCTCCTCGCTCATGAGTCACTAAGGCCGAGTCTTGATTTTGGGCTCAGCTCTGCATTTCTGAGCATGTGCTAATGTTAGAAAGTAAACAGTTATTGTGTTGAATCACAGAAGGAGAAAGTCATCCCTCCCTTAATTCTCCTTTAAATTCTTCTTGGCTCAAGGAGAGAGTCTCCATTTGGCAATAACAAGTCCCTTTTAAGATTTTTTTTTCCTAGCACCACAAAAAAGAGAAATAAATGAGGCATCATTTGCCGAAATGATACCACACTGGATGAAAAGAGGAGCCTGGTGACCATCTTGAGGTCCAGTCCCCCTGTATTTTACAGCAGTGGTTACCGGGGCAGGCTGAGGCCAGCAGAAGCTCCTCAGGGCTCCCTTTAAAAGGTGAGGGCAGCCGGGCATGGTGGTGCACGCCTTTAATCCCAGCACTCGGGAGGCTGAGGTAGGAGGAGCATTGTGAGTTCGAGGCCAGCTTAGGCTACAACGCGAGCGCAAGGCTGGTCTGAGCTACACAGTGCGACCCTGCCTCAGAAAAAAAAACTAGGGCTGGGAGTTTGGATCAGTGGCTTAAGCGCCTGTCCTGGCAGGTGAGAGGTTGTGAGTTCAAAAAAAGAAGTACAAATAACCATTAAATAAATGAAAAAATGTAAAAAAAAAAAAAAAAAAAAGGTGAGGGCCCCTGACATGCCCCAGAGTGAGATCAGAAACTTCTAGAGTAAGGCCAGACTTTGTGTATTTTATGAGACTTAAATAATTCTAATGAGCACTGCTGGTTAAGATCAACTCTTTGGAGGTTTTTTCTGTTTGTTTAAAGTAGAAGATGTTCCTGTTTTCTTTCCAAAGAGATTTCTTCCACATGGACTCCATAAGCCTGGGCAGGTACCAGACACTCTGCTTGATACAATGACTGGTCAAAAAATATGGTGCATGTTTAAATAAAATTTTCTTACCATAAAGGACACCTTGTCATTCGGCTCCCTCAAAGTACTCCCCCTCTTTTTGAACACACTTAGCCCTTTGTTCTCGTCACTTTCTGAAGCAGTTCTGGAAGTCCTCTTTCCTGAGTGTTTTTGTTAGGTGAGATCAAAACATGGTGAGTGCTGCCATCCAGTGGGAAGTCAGCTCACAAAAGCATTACAGTGTGTGCTTGTCTGCCTCATTTGCTGGATCTGGACTTCTGGCTCTTTCCCTAATCAAAATGACCATGAAAGGTAAATGTTTTGAATCAATTCAGCCATTATGGTATAGCTGAAGATACACACAAAAGAGGACTTCAGAATGGCTTCAGAAAGTGTAAGAATAGGATAGGGTGAGGTAGGATAATCATGTTGGAAGTAAGGGGAAATATTTCGAGGGGGAATAATAATATGTCTTCTACTATAATAATTTTTTAAATTTAAACATTCACTATATTTTGTGATCATACCTCATATTTACAGCTGTTTTGCTGTTACTCAAAGTAACCTTATGAATAGCGCATGTTTGCATACAGACAGCAGATACTGTGATCCAGTAGTGGATCCTGGCCTGCAGCAAACACAGTGACGAAAGCTGACACGTGGTTGAGCTTGTCTATACCACGCTACCATCACCGTAGCTACCAGCCACCTACAGCTATCAATCCTCTCATGTGAGACTAGTCCTATTTGAGAGGTGCTGTGAGTGTAAAAATACAGACTGGCTTTGAATTCTTAGGACAAAAAAAAAAAAAGGTGATGTTTCCTCATTAATCACTTTTATGTAGGGTGCAGGTTGAAATGGTTATTTTTTCCTTATTATCAGATTAAACAAAAGTTATTAATCAGCATTAACTTTACCTATTTCATTATATATTTTCAATGTGACTACTAGAAAATTTAAGGTTACATAGTTGGTTCACATTGTATTTCTGTTGGACAGCACCAGACAGTATGGTGCCTTCCATGCCAAGACAGTGGGAAAACCCAGAATGTTCTGATTCCAACCTCAAAGGCTTTTCCCACACTGTTTCCTCTACCTGGAATGCTTTTCCTTCTGAACTTAGCCTTGTTGGTTTCTTTTATCATTCAAGTCCCAGCTTTAAGCTTACCTGTTCCAAGAGGCCCTTCCTGGTCACTTTTTTTTGGTGGGAGGGGCACTGGGGATCGAGCTCACAACTTTGCGCCTGCCAGGCAGGCACTTAAGCCACTGAGCCAAACTCCCGGCCCTAGTTTTATGAGACAGGGTCGCACTATGTAGCTCAGGCTGGCCTTGCGCTCACCTTGTACCCCAAGCCAGCCTCAAACTCAACGCTCCTCCTACCTCAGCCTCCCGAGTGCTGGGATTAAAGGCGTGCGCCACCACGCCTGGCACCCTTGGTCACTCTTAATCACAGCTCTTCATGTTTTTCATGGCACTACCATGGCTTTATATGTCCTTGTTTATTCGTTTACTATCACTTGTATGTCATCTGGCACACGCTCTGAAATGGGAGCTCAGCAATAAGAATTTCAGTTGTCTGACTACTGTTGATACTCCAAATGCTTAGAATAAAAGAAGCTCCTTAAATGTTGGGTAGATAAATGCATGCATGCATGGATGGTTGGATGGATGGATGGATGGATGAATGGATGGATGGGGAGAAGGGTATATTGATGGGTTGGTGGTTAGGTGAGTGAATGAGTAGATGAATGGATGGATAGAGAAGGATTGAAGGATGGATGGATGGATGGATGGATGGATGGCTGAATAAACTGATGGAGGGATGAAGGGAAGGAGGAATGAGGAAATACAGGTAGATGGATGGATGTGTCAGGATGGACTAAAATTTGTTTTTCAGTCATTTCCACCAGAGTGAGATTTCTTTTCTGTTTCCCAGGTCTTGAAAGGGGACTATAAGACACCAGCCAATCTGAAAGGATATTTTCAGGTTAGAAATCCTGAGGGGAATTCTGAATTCTGTTCTTCTTGGCTGTGTCACTAGCCTGATGTATGCCCTTGAACAATTCAGCTCTCCATTCTGACAATTTCTGCATCATAAACTTGGGCGGGGCTGGGGGGTTGAGCCAGAGGGTCTCTAAGCAGTTTTGTAGCTGGGGCCCAGTCTCAGCAGCTTGCTGCCCTAACCATCCTTCACCTCATCTCTCAGCTTGAATACAGTTGGAGGGACTTTGTGGGGACACTCTGAAGCTTTCAGTCTCTAGCCTCCAATTCAGTCTTATTTAAGACAGCTGTTCTCAAGTATGAACAAATACAGCAATTTCATCCATGTCTCTAGAAAAGAGACTCGAGAGTAATGCTGTGTGCATGGATGTGGATGTAGATGTAAGTAGCCATCTGTATTCCCAAGGACATCCACATGGCCGGGCCTCCCACAGATCACAGGATGTCTGCGTCACCATGTCACCATCATGTCACCATCAACACAGGGGTGGGCCTTCGTGACACAGCACAGACTGCTCCTTTTACCCACACTATACCTGTTGATGCTAAATGCCCCCCCAATTATTTACTTATTTTTTATTTGATAATCATTAAACTTAGTTTCTCCAGCTATGATTTGGCATTATAATATGAATCTTAATGACACAACATAGTTAAAAGACTCTGTACAAGTTAATGTGATTCCCTTGTCTCTAAATATTTTAATTGGCTTATATTTGTTTAAAAATCCACATCAAACATGATTGACACTCCAAACTTTCTGTAATATCAGCACCACAAAATAATGTATACAGATATTAAATAATCTACTTAGTATATAATCGTTTTTCACCATTACCAGCTTTACTACATGGAATGTACATACTCAGAAAGCCTAGGAAACCCACAAAGTACCTCTGAAACTTTAACAAATTACAAGTATAAGTCACAGTATAGGATTAGAGTTTTGGTTGAAAATGTTAGATGCCTAAAGATTTTGGGTAAAAGAAATATAAAACAAAGATTTGGGTCATGCATAAAGCAAAGACATCCTACTAGTCACCAATAGTACCTTTCTACAGAACCTATAGGCTTCTCATTTATTGATTCAGAATACCCCTTTTTAAATAGAGGTGCTAAAAATTAGTAGTTTTACTTTGTGCATCTATTTTATTTGGCAAAATAAAGAGTGGCCCACTCTCTAGCAGTCTCCATTTTAATTATCAAGTTAATGAGTTCTGAGAACTCAGGGTTTGGGGTAGAGGCACAGCTTTTGAGCACTTTCCAGTTGCTTCTGGATCGGTCCATGATCCCTTTGTGAGAATCAGAGGTCTAATTTTGCTATCCCAAGATCCATCTTTGCTACGCTAGTGAGCCCTAAAATATTAACTATAACCTAAAAGATGTAACAAGAGCAAAAAATGGAGGTGGGGATGAGGGACATTATCTACAATCTGAAATTCTTTTCATTTTTGCATGTTGTCTCTTTTTGTCTATCTGTATATGCTTTTGTGCGTACATGTATGGATGTGGGTGTGCATGGTACTGGGAATTGAACCAGGGCCTTGCACATGTCAGGCACGTGTTCTACCACTGAACCATAACCCCAGCCCTTTTTAAATTGTTTATTTTGAGGTAGGGTCTTGTAAATTGCCCAGGCTAGCTTTGAACTTGCAGTCCTCTAGTCTCAGCTTTCCAAGAAGCAGGCATACACTCACACTCCTTATACATTTTTGCATTCATTGCAGTTCTATTTTGCAAGCTGATGTGTCTCGCTCTCTTAATACCTTCCCATCTATTGGGCTTTACTATTTCTGTTTAGATGGCCACGTAGTATTCTCTATCATGCATCTGACCCAACTGGTTAAGTACTTCCTTAGGATCATTTCCAGTTTTTGCATCTTCCTGAATGATGTCTTGTGCTCACCATCGTGATTTTGCCTCTTCACGGTGAGCTAAGGGGAACCTATTGAATGTTCCCTTAGGATACATTTGTTTGGAGTGGAGATGGCAGGGGGAAGAGTGTGACTCAAAACAACAAGGCTAAATGCTTACGAGGGGGTTAGACCAGTTTATATTCCACTGCAGCACTGGCATATATGAGACATTGAACTGAACTGGAACTCACTTTGCTGCTATAAGGAGTAATATGAAGGGATAGCCGTGTCCATGCCATGTCCATGTCACACATGTCCCTGTCAGGACAGCTGCCCTGGAAACCGCCTCACATCCCTGCTTTCTGCCCTCTCCTCCTCCACTGTCCTCCCTGAGTGCATGACGTCATTCAGGACATGACAACAACTGAAAAACTGTCTTAGGGAAACCTTCAATTAATGGTGGCGTGTGCATTCCATGGGACACATGTAGCCATTCAAAGGGGTAATCATGAAATCCACAAGTCAGGAAAATGGCAACCAAGCAAAACAGAGTAGCTTACACATTAGAAATGCAACAAATACCAAAAGCCACCTCCCACTCCGACTCATTGCTGTCCCTTTTGCTGGGAAGCTTTTCCACCCAGATTTTTGCATGGCTCACTGTCTTAGTCACTTCCTGTTATTAGACACGATACCCAGACCCACAACTTAAAGGAAGAGAGGTTTATTTTCATTCACAGTTTAGTTCATGGTCAGCAGGCTCCAAGGCATAAGTGGCATCGTGGAGGGGCCTGTGCTGAGGATGGCTGCTTACCCCACAGCAGCCAGAAAACAGAGGGAACAGAGGAACCAGGGAGGGAGATACAGACTTCCAGGTCACAAACCCAGTGACCTTCCTCTTCTGACCAGACCCCCGCTTCCTTACAGCACATTCAGCTGTGAATTCATCAGTACAATGCCACCGTGATCCAGTCACCTTCCAAAAGCCCAATCTCTGAACACTTGAGAGTTTCAGGGGACATTCTACATCTAAGCCATAACACTGGCCTGGCTGCATCCCTCAGATCTTGGCTCATGGGGGGTTTTCCAATACCAACAATCAGTTCTATAATGATGCAGACACCAACCGCGGGTTGCACAATTCAGTTCAGTCCTGACGATAGTTACCTTAGTGTCGAGTCCTGTAGATTGAAAGTTCATTTACACGTGACTGTCCCTCCTTAAATGCCAGCTCCTGTGGGGTACCACATACCCCTCTGCTGTGATAATTTTCAAGAACAACTCACAGAACTCAGGAAAACACTGTGCTTGCAGACACCTGTTTATCATAACGGATACAACTCAGGGACAGCTAGGTGGAGGAGGTGCAGAGAGTGAGGCAGGAGACCACTGAGCTTCCACACGCCCACCCACCCCCAAGCATCTCAGTGTGCTCACCAACCAGGAAGCCCTCCAACCTGTCACATCTGGGTTGTTGTGGTGATTCTCTTACACGCACATGGGTAATGAAATCACTGGCCACTGACAGTGAAGTTGGTCTCCAGCCCCTCTGCCCTCCCGGGAACTCGGGATGTAGCTAACAGTTTGAGCTCCCTGATCCCGATGACTACCCTCATCCTAAAGCTGTTTCTAGCCGTCTCCTTAGCATACAAAGACAGCCTCATCACACAGATTTCAGAGATTTTAGGGGTTGTGCCAGGACCCGGGACAAAGACCAAATATTGAGTACACTGCACTTCACATGTCATTTTGTAGAGTCCTGTCCTCATTCTGAGCCCATTGTGTCACCCAGATTAGATGTTACCTTGCCTGTGTGCATGTCTCACAGACTCCGTCACCAGCTAGAAAGTAAGCTCCAGGAAAATAGGGCGGGTACACTGTGCTCAACATAAGCACCTGGCACTTAGCCTGTGTGCAGTCAGCACTAGTGAGTGGGGCATGACTCACAATGCTGAGGGCTGTATCCCACATCCACTACCTGGCCATGACCCCTTCTTCTGTCTCTTGTCTCTCCCCAGGTGAACCAGAACAGCACCTCCTCCCATGTTGGAAGCTCGTGATTTCCAGGTAGGCCTGCCCACTTCACTGGGGACTCCTGCTGCTTCTGAGTCTGGGCATTGCCTTGCTAAATGCCTGTCCTTCAGCAGCCTGCCTGAGGAGAAGTGTCCACCAAGGTGGGCTGACCCAGCCCCATCAGAGGTTTCCATGGTGACAAGCTGGGGAGCTATTTATAGAATGGAGGCTTAGTCTCCTAGCTCTGGATCAGGAATGGGAGCAGCGATTGATGCTGAATCAACAAGAAGGTTTGTCCAGACAGCGGGTGGGGGCCAGAAGGCCCATTGGTGGGGATTCTGAGAGCATTTCTGCACAGAATGCTGCCTGCCAATCTGGCTTCTATAATGAGCATCAGGTCTGGCTCAAAGCAATTAATGTTCCAATAATAGTTGTAGGCAGTTCTATTCTAAGAATAATACCCAAGGCATCAGGCCAGGTACCCGTCTGTGTTCCTCACTTAACACAGTCCTGCAGTTCTACAGAGGAGTAAACCAAAGCACAGAGTGAGCTTTTGATTTCAAGACTACACAGCCACCAAACAGTAGAATTCCTGTAAGAGTCATTTCCCCCAGAGTTTGCTTTTAGTGACTTATTTTTAAGTGCATGTTAACCCTTCCATGTTTTGTAGGAGGTAAGAAAAGGGCTTTTGAACTTGGAAATCCCAAGATAAAAGAGCTCCAAGTGTAATGCCTCTCAGCCTCTGTTTTCTGCTTCTGGAGACTGGGGATTCCTCAGTTTTAGGGTAGATGACTAGAGGCAGTACCCATTCCAAGGGGTAAAACCTCTAGTTGAATGTTTATATGCTTTTCATCTTGGTGTCCTCAGTTTTGAAGGAGATGCAATAGGTTATAGAGTGCCTCCCTCCAAAGATGGTCATGGGATGCAGGGAGCTGGTCCAGTTGGAAATGTTCAGGAATTGTAAAGTGGTAGGCACTTGTGGTGACTTGGGTACTGGAGTTAAAGGTCCATTGAGCGAGCTCAAGTCCTCAGCCTCTCAGATCAGGCTTAGGGAAACCAAGGGGAACCCCTCAGAGAGTCACAGGTCAGGAACAGTTTGTACTTTCCTTTTAGGTTTGTTTATTTGTTTGTTTGGATGCTGAGGATGGAATCCAGGGCCTTGTGTATATGTTATGCAAGTGCTTTTCCACTGAGCTACCCATAGTCCTTCCCATAATTTTAAAATGAAGCAGAGCTTCTAGCCTGGGCTGGTTTTAATATCCTCATCTTACTTTTCAATAATCAACGTATTCATTAGTTTTTCTTTAAATCTACTTTTCAGGCTGGGGACAGCAGACTGTCATTATCAGGGCTCCCATCTTGAGTTGTGCTGAGACCCTAGAGTTTTGTTTAATTCCAAAAAAGACCCCTCACTTTGAAAACAGGTGTTGTCCATTTTTCTCCCTAACCTTATTCCTCTCACTCACTTTCTACAAATCCAGGGCTAAAGTCTTAGCCCTTCTCCATTGTAAAATCAGGTCTATTCCTTGAGTCACTGTTTAGGTGAGATGCCATCTACACAGTGAAGATGTAAACCGCTGACACAGAGTTGCCCTTGAGTAGATGCTAAACATTCTCTTTCCTCCAAAACTTCATTGGCATCAGCCCCATAACCACTGCCATTTGCTCCTTATAAATAACTACAGTGGATCTTTGAAGGTCAGATGGATGCAGGCTGAGATGTGGGTAAGAACCCCAGGAATATTTTTAAAATTGGCCATCTGGGATAAAACTTTGCATGCTTATGGGAATGGTTGCAGACTATCTGTTCCACAGTCACACATAAGTATGAAAGCTCTGTTTCATAGTCGTTAATCCCGGCCTAATGCAGTCTCCCCTCTTTCAGATCTCTGCAAATGGCTTTCTTGCCAAGAAGAGAAGAAGCCAGGTTCCAGTGGAAATCAGGCCTCTAATCCAAGCATATTGCTTGCTATTAATTGCCAAAACAGGACTGCTAATGAGGAATGTATTTGCATATGTGTGCAAAAGCTGAATCATTGAAAATGAACCTTGAGACTCTCTTTGGACATTCCCAGCTAGAGAGTGAAGAGTGTGAAAAGTAGTCCGGTTTTTGAAACCTAGGTATTTCATATTTTTCCCCTCAAGAACTTTTTTAAAGAAGTGGATTTGCCATCCTCCTTAATTTGCAGGACCGCCTTGGTGGCTTTGTTTGCTGAGACAAGGCCCACAACCTGTGCCTCGCCTGTTGACCCTTACTTTGAATTCAAAGAATCTATTTAAAAATCTTAATATATGAGTCTTTCTTTGATTTCTCCACAATTCTACTCAGTTTAACAGAGATAAAGAAATTATTTGAATAAAGCAAACAGAGGCTCATTTGTCTGTGCCTTTCTTTCCTGAGTTGGGTTGTTTTTGTTTTATGTTGAAATTTTTCACGTGGATTGATGACAAGCAGAAGACAGAGAACAAGTCTGTGCAGATACAGCTGAACTCCTATGTCTGGGGTCCCCAAGGCCATTCTCAGGTTTGGTGATGTGCTAGGACCCAGGACTCAAGAGTATCACTGGCTCATGTTGGTCCTTGCTCCAGTGATAACAGAAATTAGGACTGAAGCAGCAGCACACACTTACAGACAAAGCTTTCACTGGAAAGTAAAAGAAAATGGGAACTGAAGGGGCCACAGCTCTGACATGGTCAGCCTGGCCCATTATCAAAGGAGAGAACCAGGTTTTATGGGGCACTGAGGTGGCCTAGGGTCTGATTGATCATTATCTCAATTCCAGTTTTGCAGAAGCCCTAATGGCCTGAGGGGTAATCTGGCTCCCAAAAGACAATTGCTCTTGCTTTAGGGGAGAAGGGGTCTCGGTGTTTCAGAGGCTCTGCTGTAATCCAAGCTGCCTGCAGTTTTAGGGGAAATGACTGGAGGCTTCTAGGTACCCATTCCAAGGGATAAATCCTCTAGTTGAATGTTTGTAAGTTTTTTTTAATCTGGGTGTCGTCAGTCTTGAAGGAGGATGAGATAGCTTATGTAAATTTAGGGCTAATAAACCTTACATTACCTGTTTTTATACAGATGTTCAGGTGTTCCGTAAGTGAGCAACATGGCTGAGCAGGGATCTGACCCAAAGCTTTAAGGATAAAAGACACACAACATAAAGGCAGTGATATCAAACTTTAGCCAGTTTTCAGTTACCCATTAGACACTTGGTGAAGTTACTGGACTTCTTTTTTTTTTTTTTTTTTTTTTTTTGGTACTGGGGATCAACCTTGCACTTGCCAGGCAGGCACTTATGCCACTGAGCTAAATCCCCAGCCCTGAATTTTCTTTTTTTCAAAAGCAGCTGTAACTGGGACAAAATACCTGACAACATCAACCTTAAGGAGAGGTTTCTTTTGGGTCACAATTTTTAGAGGATTCAGTCCATAGCCGGCTGGCTACAAGGCAGGAAGGGCGTGGTGGGGGGGTCTGACAGAGGAAAGCTTCTCAAGTCAAGGTAGCCAGGAAGCAGAGAGAAGAGAGGAGCCAGGGAAGGAGACACACCCCTCCGGTCACACCCTTCAGTGATCCCTCTTCCAAACACACATTCAGCTGTGAACGCACCAATGGATGAGTTCACTAACGAGTTCAATGTCCCCATGATCCAATTGCCTTCCAAAAGCCCAATGTCTGAACATGAGGCTTTAGGGAACTTGCTAGATCCAAACCATAGCAAGATCTAATTCTCTGACAACCCTCGGCAGTTAACGCGAATCATGCTTTTAGTGAGTAGTAGGTTAAGGACCTGGGAGTTTGTTGATCCTCTGTCCCTCTGAAATGATCCCAAGAGTTTTATTTTTTCACCTAGTTTATTCAGGGGCCTAGATGGCCAGGGCATCCTTGCTTTCATTATGCTTCTGGGTTTTTTGGTTTGTTTTATAGTACTGCGGACTGAACCCAGGGCCTTTATACTCAGCCACATCTTCAACCCTTTATTTTTTACTTTGAGACAGGGTGGTGCTAAGTGACTAAATCACTCAGTCTGGGCTTGAGTTTGTAATCCTCCTGCCTCAGGCTCCCAGAGTGCTGGGATTACAGGCTTGCGCCCCCACACCCAGCATATGCACCTACTTTTTGAGGTCAGTAACAATGTTTGAGAGAGTGAGGGGGTGGGTAGGGAAGAACACATATTGTGTTATTCACTGGAAACAGGTCTTGAGTTAAGGCTCAAGAATGTGCCTGACCTTTGGCCTCGTGGATGTCTCCAGACTATCTCCAGAATAGCTGTTAGGTCTATAGTTACAGCATATTCAATGAAGGGATGCAAATCAAAATCAGCAAAGGAAAAAAACTCATGGAGCAAAGTCCAGAAGATCTGGCTGAAGTTGTCTCACACTCCCAAAAGTAACCAGACTTTCTTTGAAATGTCCAGTCTTGCTGAGTTAACTGTTTACTGAACAGGCCTTACCTGCTAAGGAATCAATTGGGCCCAAAAGAACTTTATATTTCTAAGTGTTAAGGTGTTAATCCACACAGTCTTGCCTTACGCCCTTACAACTCACAAGAATGCATGAGATTTTGGGAAAGCAGTGACTTACAGTGGTTTGGGGAAGGGGTTTTGGAGCCAGGTTAACCTACCGGATGAGTGGCCTGGAGCTCTGTGTCTTCATCTGTAAAGTGAATGTTAAAACATCCTGGGTTTAAAGGCAGTGGCTAACAGGCAACACTGGCAGAGGTGCCTGGGATGTGATGAGCCCCAGACAGGGCAGCTCTTGTCACCCCTTGCTGTAGGACTGCAGTAGGATGGTAACCAGACTTTGGGGAGTGTGAGACCTTTTTTGTTCTTTTGCTCTGTGATTATTTGTCAATCTCCCGCTCTGTTTACCAAGTGTGGCACTTCTCCCCTTTGAGAATCTGGTGACAGTTGTGCATCCCACTATCCTGCCCTCCGGATCTATGACTGGTTCCAGGAGTTCACAGCTTTTGCGAGAAGCCCTTGGATGAAGACACTGGATATTCGTAGAACTGCCTGGGAGAATATTAAAAACAAGAAGTCTGCAGGGAGAAAGGAACAGATTCTGTTTCTCTCCCCATGCAGTGGGATTGGGTCTTGTCCTCTGGAAGAAAAAAAGTCATTTCCTCTTCACTGATTCCATCTGCAGAGTTTTGATTAAGAGCACTACATGAATACATTATCAAATATTAAGCACTCAGAAGAATTAATAGTAGGAACACAGGAGGTCCTGTTTGTTCAGCCTCTCAGCATTTTCTTTTCCCCTTAGTGCTTCCAGACTTCCAGAATTTTCCTAAAATATCCATACATAAAAGTACCCTCCATGGAGCCCTCCACTTCCATGGCTCCTACATCTTCAGATTCAACTGAGATGATAGAAACTCAAAAAACTGCATCTATATTAAACATGTGGATTTTTTCTTGTCATTCAATAGCCTCTGAATAGTACAGTGTAACAACTATTTACATAGAATTTCCATGGTATTAGGTATAGTAAGTCATTTAGAGATTATTTAAAATATCCAGGAGGATATATGTAGTTTCTATGGAAATACTACACCATTTTGTATAAGCGGATTGAACATATGCTGATTTTGGTATGGGGGGAGTCCTGGAACCAATTCCCCCATCAACACAAAGGAATGATTATTTTTATTTAAATATAATCTTATGCTGAGGGTGTGGCTCAGTGGTAGAGTTCTTGCCTAGCATGTGTGAGACCCTGGGTTTATCTCCCCCAGCATGGGAGAAATATATATATTCTGAAAGATTCATAAAACAGACCATTCTGAGAGGTTATCCTAAAACATACTTTAGCAAATTGATCTGTAGGGTTTTCCATGTGAACACACGCCATGCAAGCAAACACCACCCTGTATTCTAGATCAAACCATCTTTTTGAATCAACCCACTTTTGCTGTACCCTTTGTTCATTTCTAGTTTCCCCACCACCATCAAAGCTATGGTGGATGATACTACACATCCCCTTCTGGGCTAGAGTATTTCTCCCTACAGTGAGAAGTAGTGTTGCTGAGGAGTAAAGCATACGTATTAGCTTGATCACACTGTGAAGCCAGAATCTTCCAGAGCCTCTCTTGGGGATGCTTTCGGGCAGTGAATTAACCATCACTTGTGCCCTGGCCCATCCGTGGTCCAGCTTGGGCACCATGCATCACCTCTTCTGTTTCTTTAAATTGCCATATATGAAAACATTGTACTCTGTCCTTCACTTGGGTGCTGTTATTATGCATAATCAGATTTGGAGTCAGGGAAAACAGGTGTCACATCCTGGGTAACTAACTGCACAGGTCTGGGAAATGAATCGACTTTTCTAAACTCAGCTTTCCTTTTTGTGAAATGGGTTAATGGATAAGAACTGTATTGATCTCATGGAATGGTTCAGAAATCAGTGAGCTATGCAAACATATGATCCAGTTGAGTGAAGTTAAGTAATGAAGACATAGAGCCCCCATGATGGAGTGTTGATAAATGGTGACTATGATTATTACTATTATTATTCTGAAGGAAGGGATGGGTAGTGACAGACTATCCACGTCCTCTCATCAGGATGGCTGGCCAGCTAGAGTCATGGCTGGCGGCTACAGACCTCTGCTACACATGAACCAAATATACAGATCTCCATTCTCGTTACCAGCTGCCACCCTGCCTGAGCCATCAATTCCTCCAAAGATCTTGGCAAATTTCCATTTTAAAAGTCTCTTCCTTAAGTCTACTCAAAGGGTGAATAACTGCCCCTCCAAGGTAAGGAATGGACAGTTGAGAAAATTATGAACACAGGAAGCTCATGGTCACTGCCGATTGCATAGCAAAGGATATACAGTCTCAGGCCTGTTGTTCCACTCCTTTCTGCTTAACCAACCAGCCCATAGCTGAGTGACTGAAAGCCTTTTATTGTTAAATTTCTAAGTTGCGTAGGCAAACTAGAGCAAGGTAGGTGGTTCTCTATACAAATGTAGGTCAGGACTTCTATTATCCAAAGGCTTCTTCATTCACCTCTAGCGGTTGGGCTGGCCACATCACTGAGCAGGGCCTGCAGAGGTTCCCCCAAAGAGGAAATGGAAACTTAACGCACCCCACTCACAGAGTAGGTTGTGGGTTCACTGATTTACATCACAGAAAGAATTGCAAGACATGTCAGTGAGTAGCTAAAAATGTTAATTAGGCAGAAAGAAGTCTGCATGCAGAAGGGAGTGCAGGGGCTCCTAGGGTTTGCCTCTAAGATGGCCCTCCCAGGACCCATGATTTCCACAGTATTGGAAGTCCTGTTGTGCCTTCCCACACTTGGTAGGGAAGAGTGCCAGATTATAGAATATATGTAATTTGACTGTCATTTAAAACAATGAATAATTTTTAGTATTTTGTAACACTGTTCAATTTACCTGAAATCCCCATTTAATTGGGCATCCTAGATTTTTATTTGCTAAATCTGTCAGGTAGGCCGTAACCAATAAGATATTCCAGAAATGACACTGTGTGATTCTAAGTCTCGGTCATAAAAGACCTTGTGATGTCTTCCTTGTTGCTCTCGGGTCATTCATTCCAAAGGATGCCAGTCCTACGTCACTAGGATGCTCAGCGGCCCTATGTTCCTGGGAGGAAAGTTCACATGGCAGGAAACCAAGGCCTGCCACTGACCAGCACCAGCTGGGTGCTGAAACACTTTGGAAGTGGATCACTCACTCCTGGTCAAGCCTCCAGATGACTGCAACACCATGTAAACCCTGCGTTATAACTACCCAGCAAAGCCTCTCTCCAATTATTATCCAGAGAAGTTACAGACAATATTTATTGCTGTTTCAGGATGCTAAGTTTGGGGCTCATTTTTACACTGTAATAGATAATATGTAGGTACTTATTCAATATTTGTTAGCAAGTGAGTGAAGGAATAAATGCACTGTGGCTCCTAATTGTACCTGTGTACTGCGTTATAGACAACACCAAAGTCTGTGGAAGCACACATCCCAGCTTTCTATATGAGGACAGAGTCCTCACAAACTCTTAAAAGATAAAGTAGAAACCATATGTAAGAAACATTTAGAAGGGAATCAAATTTGCTAATCCCAGCCGATCTGGATTTTTGATTCTGCCAAGTTTAGGACACCATATATATTTTTATAACAAAATTCAAAATAAGAATGAGCCATGTGCAACTGCATAATGTCACTGTCCTAGAAAAAGTACATGTGCTAGACGTTAAATATATCAGCTTTGAAATGCCACTTAAGGATTGTTTCTATGGCACCAACCTATTTAAAGTTGAAAGTGAGCAAGGGTCCCCCTTCTCGCCCCAAAATCTTTAGAGGATATGTGGAATCTGCTGCATGCCATAGACTTCATAAGGCAGTGGTTAGGAATGTGGACTGTGGGCTGGTAATGGAAACCACTTTAGAAGGTTGAGGAATTAAAGAGATGATACATGCAGAGAGCTTTGACTATGTGACCCTGGAAACAATGAAAGCCACTCTGTAAGTATTAGCTCAACCAGCTAAACAGCCATGATGTGGGATCCTATGCAGGCTGTTGCAAAGAGAACACCAGTCTAAAGTCTGAGTCCTGGGTTCCAGACTCAGCTCTGTCCTTAAACTCACTATGTGGACCTAGCCTTTCCTCCCTGCTTGAATCTCCCACTTTACTCCTTCTCTGAAAAGACTGATAAGGATCAGTGAGTGTCAGAGGCCTCCCCAACAGTCTTCTTCCAGAGTCTGTTTGCTTGGCAACCCCTCTTGGGGAGTCCATATATCTAGTGCCTCGCTGACAATCTAGACATGGGCCTGGATGTCCCCAAGGCAAGGGTTTTCCTGCGAAGTAATGGAAGATCAGGATGGATATGAGACCCTGAATGGTTTATTTTTCTCCTTGTTTATCCACATGTTGGGCAATAGAGCTAGAAAACCCACTGATCTCTTAGGCTGAGAGACTCCCATGGAGCAGTATGACACTGGGTTCTTAAATGAAAATAGTCAAAACCTTTTACTAAGTTCTTAGCATCTCAGGAGCTCTCCATGCATTAATTATCACTATTTTGTGTGTATACTGGGGGATGTTTTCAAACAATCTCTCTTAGAGCAGTGCTATCCTTATCCCCATTTTACCTGAGATACAGTAAAGTGAAGCAACCTGCCCCAGGTCAAACATCCAGGAGCAGCAAAATAAGATTTAGATCCTTGAAATTTTTATCCCAGAGCATTCGGTTTAAAAAAATACGAAGTTTTAAGTAAATGGAGAAATGTTTTTCCTTCAATCATGTGAGGCTGTTACCTGTTTGCAGCCCTACCACCTCCAAATACTTTGATACTTCCAACAAACAACCACAATCTCTGATGTAACCAATAGACAACCATTAAAATCAAGAAATTAGCACAGACAATACACCACTATCATGGGTTCCCAGACCTTATTTAAATTTTTCCAGCTGTTCTGATAATTGCAGGTTCGGTTTTGTTTTCTTTTGTTTTGCTTTGTTTTGTGGTACTGGGGATTGAACCAAAGCCCTTGCGCATGTTAGGCAAGTAATCGTAGCACTGATCTACATTTCCTAACCTTTAAAAGTTTTATTTTGCGACAGGATCTTGCTAATTTGCCTAGGTTGACTTTCAAGTTACAATTCTTTTAGCTCAGCCTCTTGAGCAGTTAGGATTATAGGCTTGCACCACTGTGCTTGGCTCCAAAAATTGTCTTTATTGCAAAAGATTCATGGCAGAACCATGCATTACCACATAGTTGTTATGTCTCTGTAGTTTTCTTCAGTCAGGGATAGTTGTAGGTCTTCCTTTGATGTTCATGACCTTAGTACTTTTTAAGATTACAATCCAGCTGTGCTATGGAATGTGCCTTTATTTAGCTTTGCTTGATATATTCTGATTAGATTTAGGTTCTGCATCTTTGGCAGGAATGTCACAGGAGTGATGCAGTGATCTTCTCAGGGCATTCTGTCAAGTTGCATATGACTTTGCTTTGTCCTCTTCCTGACAATTTGCACTCTGCTCACTTGATCAGAGCCTGCACTCTTAATCACTCCACAGCAGTCTGTAAAGTTTCCTTCTACAAAAGCCATGTGGTGAGGTGCATTTGGTGCCACAAATCCACTAGCATTAGTCTCTCATGATCAAAGTAACTTCAGCTTCATATAGTCTGGTAAGCCATAAGCATAATGACAGAAGAGCTAAGCTTCCTTGTACTGTATTTTTGGCTCTGGACTGTAAACATAAATATATATAGTTTCAGGCCCAGGTCCAAAGCACCATCTTTTTCTTTTGTTTCCTTCACTCTGCTCCCTGGAAGACCTTGTACTATTATTAGACAATCTGGCCTTAGATTTCTGTTACGCTAAGAACTCAGGCTCTAGGTTTTTTCCTGAGTACATGTTATGTGTCAGGCACAGAGACTCCACATGTCATCGGGGATAGAAACCATTAAGTCACACTCCCCATTCGTAAAAACCCCATGTTTAACTGGCTTCACAAACATACGTTTAATTCATAACAACCATGGGAGGAAATAGCTTTGTACACAAATACCTCTTGGAGTTTTTCATCACACGGAGAAGAAAGAAAAACAGAGAACCCCCCCCCCAAAAAAAAAAAAACACCAGAAACAAAAACAAAAAAACCAAGAGCAAAAATTGCCAACATGTCCTAAGCACCTACTGTGTGCTGTCTACTGTCTTCATTGTTCCCAAGTTTCATCATAATGTATCCTCTACCATTTTACAGAAGAGAAGACAGGCTCAGAAAGATGTAACACCTTGCTCCAGGTC
>RJWM01036793.1:0-17901 GCA_004363535.1 Dasyprocta punctata
CCAAGTCTGGTTTGCCATCATTACTTCTCCTTGCACCAACTAACTAATCTCTTTATGGGTGATAATCTAGTATTTCTCAACACATTCCCCTAAGCCTCCCTGTGTACTGGGAAATGCAAACTGCTTTTTCCTACTTTCACATCATATCAATGCAGAAGATGTCTGCGACCTTACAGGTGCAGGGATCTCTTCCTTTGCTGAACAAATGATTCTGCAGAGGATGCCAGCTGGGTGGGATTTGATTGGATTTGGTTTCGGCCCTGTCAGCCTGCAGGTAGCATCAGACCCCCCAGGCCAAGGGCTCTGTCCCCAAGCTTGGCCTCTGGAATCTTGATGGACCAGACACAAACTGGAATTCCCAGGAGCTCCTTCTTGGGTTTGGTTCACTTGCTGGAGCAGCGGATGCCAAGCAGGGAAACACTGCAGTGACACTTCTGTTTTTTCAGAAAAGGTACTAAACAGGACATAAATAAGCATTAGGGTGAAGAGACACCTCAGGTGAGCTCTGGGAGGATCTCAAGCCCAGGCACTTCCTCTGTGTTTAATTGGGTGCACCTTCTCCAGACGTATGGGTTAAGTTCTGTCCCCCTTCCTGTTATAAACTGCCCAGAGCCTCTAGAGCCCCATTCTTTTGAGTTTTTCTGGAGACTGCATTGCAGAGCTACCTGACTGGGCGGGGCATTCCAGCCAGTCTTGTTACCTCCCGCGCTGAGCCATGCAGAGTCTTTTCCTGCAGGGAATGAACGGTGACCTGTAGGAATGAGGAAGACCTTAGACCCTACTATGACACACGAGTAGGTCAGAGAGCTTCTTTGGGGCCAGGTCTGAGAAAGAAAGGTCAGGTAGATTACTGTTTCTGTGACTTATTTTGAGGAGGAGGACCAGGGAGGGAATCACGAACTAGGAACCAGAGGCAAAACCCAAAATCTATATTGTAATGGCACAGGGCCCTAAACCATTATGTTAATGACCACTGCACAGAGGCTGACACTCAGTAAGCACTTGCTGTGTCACAAACACACTGCACATCGTATCTTATTTAATTCTGGAACAACTGGGAAAGAAGACCTAGGCTAAATAAGTTGTCCAGGGTCACATGGACAAAAAGACAAAAACCTGAGCTTACTCTAGGAAACCTGAGCAAGATTCCCTCTCTTAACTACCCCAGCATAAAGGAAGTCACTCTAATAAATTTCAGGTTTGCTAGGGTAGACCAGATGTTTGCTGCTTACCTTACTTCCCTCCTGGTTGTTTGGTTTTGTTTTATCATTACCTGGACCTTAAGGGGAAAAAAAAAAATCACTCATCTCCAAATAGTCACTACTTCTGCTACTTGTGAAAAGCTGAGCCCTCTCATAGCTTTGGAGCTGTAGACAAGGAAGACACGCCACCCCCTTGGCATGTGACATAACCATCAAAACTCACAACTCGTCCTTCAGATGTCAGGAAGGAAGTGCTGCTGGGTGAAAGAGGAGACACAGAACCCCATTGCTACCGGCTCCCCTCCTCCAGCACAAGGAGCATTGTCCAGAGAAGCTACCTGGGTAAGGTGGAGCAGAGACAGAAGAAGTCAGAGGAGTTGTTTCAAAGCCCACCTGACCTCCAGGTATCTCGTTATGTGGGCCACTGATTCCCCACCACTGCGTCATCACTGATGGAATATTCCACAGATGGAAACGTTCCTGTTTACCTAGGACTCTCCAGGCTTATGTTTGCTGTCCTCATGAAATTATTAGAAATACTGCATTCACTCATTCACTCTCAGACGGTCCTGGTTTGTAGAATAAATCATCCCACTGACCTCATTTGTCTGCAATATAAACCACGCCCTAACTAACTCATTCAAGTCTTCTTTAGCCTGACTTGATTTCCTTTGGACATTTGGCAAATACCCTATGACCTTGTTTGAAAGGGTCAGACAGTAATTAAAGGCTTTCTGATAAATGTCACACAGAAATTTTCACATATCAAGTTCCTAAACCCTCCTTGCTTGCACCCAGTTTAAAAAAAAAATCTTATTTTGTGCATGAGTCACATAAACAGGTCGCTTGGGGCGCTGAGACCCAGTGAGCTCACACGGTTGCTGGCCACTCCTGAGCTCAGCGGATTACAAACATCAGTGCCACGAATTGAGAAACATCTCACCCACGTTCATTCTGTCAGCAGGTGAAGATTAGGCTGTTTCTTGCTGTTCTATAAACAGTCAAATGCATCCCTTAGAATGGAAACGACCATGCATCACTGAACATCATATTGATGCCCCTGGCATAGCCCATCAGCTTACACACATGTGTGTCCCGGGACCCAGTCTGAAAAGGTGCATTTGGTATCTCACTCCTGGCCTGCACAGGGCACCGCATTAACCACAGCCCCCAGTTAGGCGTGCTAATTTTAGCAGGGTGAGAGAAGGAGAAAATAGCTCTCACAGAGACTAATAATTGGGAACTTTAGAAATTATATCCTGAAATGCAGCACAGAGTTCAGGACATGAACACCAGGAAAGCAAAAATGTAACGATTACCAAAAAAAAAAAAAAAAAAAGGAACGATTAAGGCACTATAATGGTTCATGCACTTTTTGTCCTTGAATATTTCCTTCCTTGCCAATTCTAAGAAGAAATTTTTCAACAGATTTACTTTTTCCTACTGCTTCATCCTCATCTCCTAATCATTTTATTTTATTTTTTTGTTTTATTTTTTATTTTATTTTATTTGCGGTACTGGGGATTGAACTCACAACCTCCTGCCTGCCAGGCAGGCACTTAAGCCACTGAACCAAACTCCCAGCCCTCTAATTGTTTTATTTTATTCTTTTTTAAAAAACTTTAACATAACAATCATGGAAACTAGTAAAGCTTATGTTACAGAACGTCCTTGGATGTGCAGGAGGGGACCCACTCTTTGGACTGTACCCCTTGATATGAAGGAATTGTATCTAGTACAGGGAAACTTGAAACTCATCTAAAGAGCCCAGCTGGTCCCACAAAAGCAACTAGGAGGTGATTGAAAAATACGATGTTTAAATTATTAAATATGTGTTTAAATTATTTTTAAATTTTGTACCAAAAAAATTATTTTTCAATTTCAGTAAGACACATTGCCATCAGTCCCCCTCAACATCATCCCCCTCGCTTTGAGCACACTTATCATCCTCGCCGCTCTCCGAAGCGGTTCTAGACGTCCTCTTTCTGAAGTGTCTTTACAAGATGTACTCAGAGACGGCTGCCGCCGACAGCCATCCTATGCGGCGTCCTCATCCATCTTATCTACCAGATCTGGCACTGTGCCACACCTAGCTCTTTCCCAAGGTCAAAATTATCATGAAAGAGAAACACTTTGGATCCATTGCAGACACTAAAGGAGCCATGGTGGCATAGCTAAAGACTCCCGCATGAGAAGCAAAGAGGAGTATTTCCAGGTGGCTTCATGGCAATGTGCCTTTCACTGCAAGGGTTTTCTAAAAGTTAGGGACATACCGTATTTCTTCAGTCATATCTTCCAACGTCCAGGGAGAGAGCTTGGCTCCTAAGGGAACTGAGTTGGGGGATGGAGTCTGGAAAGGGCCTGGGGAGGGAGGTGGCCCAAACACAGCTCTGGGTGTGTCCTTACTTGGGGCTTCAGGACTCTACTGTCACCCAACTGAGTATCCTAACACTTGGTGCACCGAGAGCAAACAGCCGCTTCACACTGGCCAACCAGTGGCTCCCTTTGCATGGGTCAAGAATCAGCCTCCCTCCATCAGCTGGTGCCGCCCCGGGTCACTCCAGGGCTCACGGCGTGAAGGCTGGTGAGGTCCCCAAGGGCTGGACCTGTGCACGCCCGGCGCTTCCTCTGTGGGACTCTGGGTCCCACTGTCTAGGGTCCCAGGCAGGGCGGGGGTGGGGCTTCTTATTCAGCAGCAGACGCTTCCAGAAGCCTGGCACATGCTTCCAGGCCTGGAGATTGCACCCCACCCCCATCATGCTGTATTAGGTCGGTGCCTACAGGCTGCGCCATTCACAGGCAGGGTGGCTCACACCCCCATGGAGAGCTGCACGCCGCCATCTCCGCTGCGAAAACATCACCGTGTGTGTGTGTGTGTGTGTGTGTGTGTGTGTGCACACGTGTGCACCTGTGTTCATTGAAACTGAAAGTATCTATCTCTAAGGACTCAGGGGCTGCACATGCGGTCTTGCTCTGGAAACCCCTCACCTTTTTACGCTGAACATAAAACCTCTTTCGCTTCAAAAACTCTTGCTCTGAGCAGGCCTGACGCAGCATTTCGGCTTCGGGGAGGTTGTGATTTCTGAGCTCCCCTCCTGTGTAGCAAGGCAGGCAGAGTGCTGCGCCCAGTTCTGTCTTTCTGTCTCCTGAGGGTCCTAGAGCCCTAGCCTACTGACCCAGCTCGCACTCCGACTCAGGGAGGAGGGGAAAGCCGGGCCGGGCACCACTGAGGCTCAAAGCAAGGTTCTAACAGGAAAGCTGGCCCCAGCCTCCTCTTCTGATGCTGCCAGAGTAAGCAGAAGGATCGCAGGCTTGGGACAAGCTCCCATCTCACTGACATGAAGAGCGACTGATTTCCAGTTCCTGCAGGACTCAGGCAATAGACCCAGAAAACGAGAGTTGTAGAATCAGAATGGTGTCTGCTTAGACACATCAGGGAAGACTGCGGTCTCTGGAAATACAGAGCCCGAGACGGGGAAGCAAAAGAGATGAGCCAGTTACCCAGGGCAGATTGGATGGGGCACACAGCTCAACAGAAACCACTGGGGTTGGGGTGTGCGAGCCCGGGGGAGCCTCCAGTAGTCACGTTCCACGCCTGTGATTTTTGTTTTGCTTTGGTGAAGAGACAGTTAAAATGTCAGCTTCTGCTGATACCTGACTTAGCAAAAGGAAAGGGTGAACGCAATGGGAGAACCATTCAAAATAATCTCCTTTATTCTGCTCCATCTACCTTACTTTATGCATGCAACTTGGGTTTCAGTCCCAGTAGGCAGAAGGAGTGAGTATTCCTCCAGTTACAAGGCTTTTGTGCAAGTCCCCAGGGCAGCCACAAAACAGTCCCACTTCTACTGCAAGCTGGGGCTAAGCAGCCCAGGAGTTCTTTTCTCCCCTGGGTTATAAGTGCTCAAGTTGTAAACCTGAAACTTGAAAGGAATGGAAATTCTTAATGGAAGCATCATTTGTAATCATGTCTGGCTAGTGCTCTCTTTTGGGTTATTTTCTGAGAATTTGGATGTTATGTGATACTTTCGCTATATAGTCCTTTCAAGAAGGGGAGAAATTATTAAAGAAAAAGAAACTATCTGAAAGAGAGGCTTCTTTTCACTTTCAGTTTGAATGGGGACATAGTTCACTACTCCTTAAGGAGATGAAACTCTTAATGGCATTCCCTGTGAATTCCGGTGTACCTTGAGGCCACAACATTCTTTTCCTTTTCTTTCCTTCCTCGTTTTTTGACCATGCAAGATAAAGCACAGTTACTATATCCTATGAGGACTGTGGTCACATCTGCAGCAAATGATAGTTTCTTTGGATGGCAAGAAATGTGGCAAAATACAACAGCTTTGATTGTGGTCTTAAAGCATAGCTCAAAGACAAGTTATGGAAGGAGAGATGCCAGAGGGCAGGATCCATCATGGTGCAGGTGAGATGTAATGATGTCCCAAACTGTACCTCGATAGCCAAAAGCAAAAGAAAAACACCACCAACAACAAAAATATCAATCTGGTCCCATTTGGCAAGGATGTGGAGTCCCTGAACTCTCATACACTGCAGTGCAAATGTAAACTCATTCAAACATTCTCAACAACTCTAGAGAATGTTTTTAAAAAGTTAAACATTCCACCTCCAGGCATTTATCCAGAAGATATGAAACTAGACAAAGACTTATGCATGAATCTTCATCGTGGCTTTATTAAGGAAACACTTAAACTAGAAACAATCCAAATGGGTTATGGAAAAATGAGTGAACAAACTGTAGTTTGTCCTCACCGTGGTATACTACTCAGAAATAAAAAAGAATTAATTACTAATACACACAACAGCACAGTTGTGTCTCAAAATTGTTGTGCTAAGTTAAAGAAGCCAGGTGCCACAGAATATGGACTAAATAGCACTCTGGGCACAAATTCTAGAACACAAGAAGTATTCTGTCATAAAAGAAGATGAGTGTTTACCTAGGGACATGAGAAGGCAGAGGGAATGAGAGGCACCAGAGACTTTGGAAGGTGATGAATGTGTTGTTTTTTTTTTTACTTCGGTGATAGCTTTTCAACTGTAGACCTGTGTCAAATGTATCAAATTCACTTTCCAAACATGCGCAGTTCATCGTGCATGCGTCAACGGGGCTGTTAATTTTAATATCTACCTGGCAGATGGAGAGAAATGTCTGAAGTCAAGAAAGAGAGCTTGTTGGAGAAAGAGGAATCAATATTTTAATTGTACTTAAAGCCACGGGTGTGGACAAGTACAGATGAGGAAAGGGAAAACAGAATCCCATGGGAAACTGATAATGGGAGAGAGGAAAAGGGAGAGAATTCTTGAGGAAGGTTGGAAAGCTCTGCTGGCAAAGTCTCTGTGTTTCCAAGGTTATCATTTGATTTTTGTTGTTCTTCAGTAGTTGGACAGCGCATGGCACAGTTCTGAGACAGGTTCTCCCACCGGATTACTCTCAAGCTGGGAGCGCAGATTTTCATCCCACCAGGCTGACTACAGAAGAGTCGCAGTTCAGTCTGTTTGCTTGAGACACTAACTCTCTAGTCTTGGGAGAAACATATCCAAGCAAAAGGTGAATGAATGCAGGAAGTGGTGATTGCTGATTCGACTTTGTCCCTCTTCTCATGACACCATTGACTCGTCACCAGCAGGCTGTGCCTTTTGAGTTCTGCACCTCGACCATGGCCCCGTGATAGGGATGATTTGTCCTCTCTGCAGCGGCCAGCAGTAGCTGGTCCAGCTTTACGGGGTAAGGGCTGGTCCAAGCATAGCCTAGGTCTGAGTCCTTTGTTACCACATTCTCCAGCTCACATAGCTAGGTTTCGTATTCTGCAGTGCTGGGACTGAACCAAAAGCCCTGAACACATCAGGCAGGTACTCTACCCCACTGAGCTACATCCTCAGCAGCTTGCGTAGCTAATTTTGACATTCCCTATATTATAAATGCTAGAGAATCAATGAATTATCATAGAAATGGACATGACTCTGGGCCTATCTCTTGTGGCCATTTTCTTGAATTTGTGTAAGGCCCCATACCCAGTGTGACCGAAGTGAAGAAAGAGGAAAGGGACATTTCATAACCAAGATGGAGAGGCCAGTAATACCCAGGCAGACACTCACAAAACCTTCTATAAAATACACCACATAACATACACCACATTTACCTGATACGGTGCTAAGGCCACCTTCCTTTTCTTTCTTTCTTTTTGTTTTTGTGATGCTAGGCATGGAGCCCAGAGCCTCCCACAAGCCAAGTAAGTAATCAACCACTGAAATGCAAGCCCAGTTCCTTCAAGCCACCCTCTGAGACGTTATCTACAGCTCTTCCCCTGTCCTGACAGTCCTAGAGAGATGCTTGCAGTCCGCCTCCCAGATACATTCTCTCCTGCTGCATGAAGGCACCCAAGAGCTTTCTGCTGTGAAGCTCAGCAGACTTTCTGGAAGCAGTGACCCTTGATGCCTCTGAGGGACTCAGAGACCTTGCCCTACCCTCGCACCTTTCCCCAGGTGGCAGGTGCTGGCAGGAGAGGTCAGCATAGGTCACTGGCTATAAACCGGCCTCACACACTGTGCCATAGTGCTGGGACAGTGTGGAGCCCACTGCAGACACTCTGTTCTGGACTCACGGGCCATCAGCATGCACGACGAGGGCCTCCTGGGAGCTGCGGATGTTGGGAAACCACCTGGGAGTCTGTGAGATGCTAGGCTCTGAAAGGAGGTCCAGAGCAAGCCCTGAGAGTCTGCATTTCCCCCAGGGATGCTGCTCCACTGGTTTAAAAAAAAAAGCATGGCTCTGAGATGTGTGGGCGCTTCAGAGCAGGTCACTCCTTTGTGTTTCTCCAGGCTCTTCAAAAACTGAAAACTGTGGTTGGATGTTCTTGTGAAACCCACGCCAGACTCACAGATCTAGTACAGCATGACTTCTGGCCCTCCCCAAACTCAAGATGACCATCAAAGGGAAGTGGTTTAAATTCATTCAGGACGTTGAGGCAGCTACAGCAACACAGCTAAAGATACTCACGAAAGGGCACTTCCAGAGCTGCTTCAGAAAGCGGCTGGAGTGATGGGATATGTTTCAAGTGAAGGAGGAATTTTGAGGGGGGTTCCTGGCAGGGTGTTTTGCAGTAATGCTTTGTTAAATTGAAACACAAATCATAGGCTTCAATCATACCTCACAGAGATCTCATTACTTTTCCTTTTTACTTATAACTTTTGGATTACAACAGAGAAAGGCCAGGGGGCCAGGCTGTAACTGTGAGTCCTCCCACCATACTCCAGATTCTGCTGTCCCATGTAGTCCCACAACGATGCTGCTGGTTTGGTAATAATTCCACTGTTACATAGCTGAGGAAACACAGCCCAGAGAGCTCAAAGTGTGCGTTTATCTAAATTCACACAGCTCATAAATGACAGAGCTGCTGAAGCCAGGTCTGGCCTGACTCCAAAGCTCATGCTGAGGGAAAGCCCTCAGAACTCATGGCTTCCTGAAATTCATCCATCATCAAGGTAAGCAGTAGCCCCCATACACAGAGTGGACACACTCCTGCTGCATGTCCAAAGCTTTACCTGAGACTTTCTTGCTCCCAGACTTGAACCTGCATCAGAACCAGTTGGAGGGCTTGCGTGGCTGCCTCTCAGAATCCTGATTAGGCCCATCTTGCGGGAGTCAAGGCATCTGCCTTTCTAACAAGTTCCTAGTGGATGCTGGTTGGAAGACCATGGTGGGAACCACTGGCCTGGGACAGTGGTTCTCACACTTGCCTGTACTCTGGAATCACTAAAGGAGTTTACAAACCTCGACGCCCAGGATGCCCCCCACGCCAGGTTTCTCCAGTTCTTTGGAAATGGGACCAGAGCATCAGAGTTTTCTACAATTCTCCAAGGAGTCTAAATACACAGACAAGTTTGGGAAACCATGGCTGGAAGCTCTGGATGGATGAGCCGAGCATGGATTTAGCAATGTGGCCACCATGAGCATCTGGATTGATATGCTTGAAGTTATGGCATAGTAAGGAGAAGAGATTGGTTTCTCGGTAGGCTCCTAGGGTGGAGAAACCTACTCAAAATCCACCAATGGGAAGTCCAAGGAGATTGACCTCCATTCTGCCATGTTTTCTGCTTCCTGTTCTATTTAAAAAAACAAAACAAAACAAACAAACAAAACACCAATATCCACTAACTCTTTGTTTTCTGAACATCTTCTTCAGCTTCAGTTCCTGCCTATAGGGCTCAAGTCCCTCATGTAGAAAAAATAGAACACAAATTGTTATGGTTGATGCTTGTGTCAACTCGAAAAGTTTAGAGGTTTAACTGAGAGACTCAGCAGGGAACCAGGGTCTTTAATTTGTAAATATCCTCATCCTGTGCAAGAGGAGGGCATGGAGATTTTGTGAGAGCTGCACCTGTCCTGGAGTGTGTGTGTGTGGTGGGGGTTGGCCTGTGTACAATATAAGGGAGAAGAGGCTTGTTCACCCCTTTTTGCTCTGGCTGCTGTCTTAAAGTGTTGCCCCTCTGCCATGTGCCATCCTGACTTGGAGCCAGCTGATTATGGACTGAAACCTCCACAAACAGTGAGCTAAATAGGCCTTTCCTTCCTTCATTTTGTGTATCGGGTATTTTGTCCCAGCAACGAGAAGAAAGTAACCATGGCACAGGTCAAGTCTCAGTGAGTCTGCGTCTGCTAAACTAAAAGTAAGCGAGCTTGATTATGCTGATGTCACATGCTTCTGTGAAACATATGCCACACTTTGTGGTAGAGTGAACATCAGAAATGTGCATTGCGTTTTTCCCCCGGCCCCCAGGCTTCCATGGCTGTACTGCTTCTCTTTTCTCACTCATGTATTAGAAGCATATGGGTTCTTAATTTTTCATAAATGAGATATTGATTTGTTTTGCAAAATGCTCCAGCAGGTAAACTTCAATTGACTGCTCCTGAAGACTCAGGTTTTAAAAAAAAAAAAAAGAAAAGAAAAGCTATCAGACCGCATGATTACACCCTGAAATTTTTTTAAATATAACTTTAGGAGACATTGAAGAGCATCACCACCTCCATGGCATCTTTCACAGTCGCTCAGCCTCCTCAAGGACAGAAGCTCGGCAGGCTCCCCAAAGGGCTACCAGTGGCACCCCGACCTCTCACGTGCCCCTTGATTCCCTGTTCCCAGTATGGGTTGTCACCTCCACACTTCTGCTTGGCTTGGGGTCTCAGCTCTGCTCAAGATCACAGGGTGGGAAGGAGGTAAAGAAAGCAGCAAGGTCCTGGGGCCGTGAGAGTTGGCTGCTTCCTGCTGCCTGAGAGAAGCGGGGCTCCACTCTGCAGGGGGCTCTGACAGACTCTAGAAAAGCACATCTTTGACATCAACCTACTGAGATGTTCATCAACTGCAAAAAAGGGGAATGCAGGGGGCCAGCAGGGGCGGCAGGGAGCAAGGCTCATCCAAGCATTGCACTCCGTGGCATCCAGACAACGCTGCTGTATTTCTCTGCCAGGTCATTAAGCATTGACCTCTGATGCTACCGTCAAGGATGCATGGATATCACACTACTCACGCCAGTCCGTGAGGCTAAGCAGGAAAGCCAAGCTGTGGTCACATTCCTGGTCTTGAGGCCATGTGTCTGTGTTTGGAGGCTTGGATGAAGTGTTCATTTTTTTAAAAAGATAGCAAAAATCGACCCTTAACAACGCCATGAATAAGGCCTAACAGTCTATGAGTAAGGACACTTTCAGGACCCGCATTTGCCTGTGGGGACTTTCTAAGTGGCCCTCACACTGTCCCCCTCAGACACCTCGCACACATCCTAGGTGGCTCCGGGCCAGCATTTGGCAGCGCATACAAGAGGCTGCCTGCTGCCCACGGTCTCCTTCATTTAATGATCGTCTTCCCTCTGTTTGGCCTACCCGCTGCAGCAGTGGTTATCCTGTCAAAAGGAATCATCTCTGACTGCAAGAAGACTCATTCGGGGCAGCAGATGGTGCCGTGCTAATCAGAGAGGACCAGGCGGGTCACCCCAGGTGGCACAAACAGGACGACTTCAGCTGGTTACCCACCCCCCACCAGCCTGAAATCCCAGTGAAAAGCATTGCCAGTTACTGGTAAGTGAAGCTCCTGTGACTTCCTTTGCTTTCTCTAAACACACACGTACATGGTCACTGTTACACTTTTGCAAGCATAGTGGCTGCTCATGGAAGACATTTCAAAACATGCAGAGGAGAAAGGGTGAAAGAAGAAAGCAAGCGAGGCCCTGCAGGTGACCATCGACCCCGGGAGAGGCTCCTGGGAAGTGCAGGAGATAATGTTGTGGGTAGCTTTACACAGATGGAAGAAAGAAAGTTGGGGCTCAAACTGCACTAAAAATGAGAGGAATATGTACATGTTTTTATTCAAATATGTCGTGCTTAATTTACCTAAATGTTAACCGCACACAAGCAAATAAAGGAAAATAAAATATATTGGTCTTCAGATTAAAATGTTTAAAGTCTCTAAAAAATGCCTATTACTTGAAATATAAGACTAGAGATAACATTTTTAAAAATTGAAACAGTTTAAAATGAAACAAAACAAAGAATCTGCCCACTTTGGCTTTAGAAAGTATCAGTCCTGGCTATAAATAGAAAGAAAATTACCATCTTACCCCTTTCCCCACTTAGGATTCTTTTGGTTTTTTTTCCTTCAGTAATGAGGGCTGAATCCAAGAGACTTCTACCACTGAGCTACATCTCCAGCTCTTTTGTTTTGAGACAAGGTCTTGTTAAGTTGCTCAGGCTGGCTGAGGATTTTCGAGCCTCCTGACTCAGCCTCCTGAGAGCTAGGAATACAGGTGCTCGTCACCACACCCAGTTCACGAGTTCCATTGGTTTGATGGCGTTCCATCCAGCCCTAAGGTTTGCGATGTCTGTAACAACAGTAAAATGAAAATTCATTCTATGCCTGACCATGCATATGTTATAAGTGCTAGCTAGTAACCAAAATGCTCTCCATCTCCTTATGTTAGCGGATATACCTTCGTAAAACAAAATTGAAAAACATGAGTAAAAACGTAGTTTTTGAAACTGTGACTAAAAGCTAGGACACAGACAAGTGGAAATAATTATTTTTGTTCCTGCTGATGTGTTTCAATGTTTAGATAAGGAATAAAGTTCCGGGTAATCTGACATGTACCACGTCACTACTTTTTATATTTTAGCAAAGTCTTGTACTGTATTTTTTATAATTGGGATTTTCATACTGTTTGTGTTCTGCCAGCAGTAAAAAAAAAACAAAAAAACAAATGATTCAAACTAAAATGCAATTATCATACAATACATGAATATATTTAAACCAAAAACAAAAATTAAGGGAGACAGAATAAGAAGAAGCCAAAATTATTTTTTCATGCAGATTTTCCCATGGTTGGTCAACTGGAGTTTATCACTGAATGTTGGCATAGAGAATTTAGATTTTTTTTCTTACACTTATTATTTGCTTGGATTCTCTCTTTATTCTTTTATCATGAGTTACTTTGATTATCAGTAAATACTTCGGAGACAATTTTTTTACCCTGCCAGCCTGCTATGTTGAACAGCCCAACACATGGTAAATACAAGATAATGTTTTACTCTTACTACTAACTTGCCATTAGTTTGTCTTTTATTATATTGTGGAATATTTTAAGACTCCCTCTGCTTTGTGTCCCTACAGTCAGACTACCGTGTCTCTACCACGACCCTTCAGAGTGACCTTGGGTAAATTACTAAAGCTCCTGCTGCTTTGTTTTTCTCACTTTCTACTTTCACGGGACTTTTATAAGGAGTGAATGAGTTTGACACAGGCTTCGAAAATGCCTGACAAGCACTATATAAATATTAGCTATCATTATCTATGAGCATTCACTACATATTATACATATTTGACAAATCACACATATCATGTCTGTAATTGTTTTGCCTTCTATATTTATCCTTTTATTGCTATCACTTTTTAGTTAGAAGTTTTGAATTGAGGTTCTAGCCTCAAAGCTGTGGTCCATGTCGCTGACCATGTTTATAGCCAAGGTTTTTGGTGGGTTTTGTTTACGTGGCTACCTTTGCAATAGTTCCACTTTCTCTTCCCTTTCTGCTCCACGCACTTACCTTCTTTTCTTTGATCTCCTCCCTCTACATAAGAGCTATGGCACGTTTCACTTTTCTATAATTCTAAGGGATTATGTTGTGCATGCTTCTGTTTTCTGTTTTTGCAATAACTTGTTTACAAGCAGTGGACATGTTAACTTAGGGTACAGGTGATTTATTTTCTCCGCCAAACCCATGGGCTTCTTAGTTTTAGGGACACATGGGATCTCGGCTTGTCTTAGGCTGTACGAGTGGTCACCATGACTTGCTGCTTTCCAGTGCCGTCGATTCCTTATCAGCCCAGTGAAGAACCAGACCATCTGCCCCAGGCCACTGATAGTAAAGAAGCAGGAAGACTCTGGTGGGTCCAGCTTCCAGCCCTTGTTCACGCCCCCAAAGGTATCAGATCACCAGGCATCTGATTAGGTAAATGGTCATTCTGTGTGGCTGAGTTTGGATCACAGACCTTTGGCACAGAAGAATGGGTGACTGTTTGATAATCAGACCAGAGACCCATGGGGCTCCAGTAGGTGAACTCTGTGAGTGCTAGTACCAAATTGCAAAGGAAAACACTGAGAACGTGCCTTCGCTTCTGTTCCCTACTGCCTCCTCTGCTCAAGCCTCAGTGCATGAGGTCCACTCGGGGCCTTTTCTATGCAGTAATAATCTTTCGATGAAGCTGTCTCTGTGAAGGCCAGCTGGACTATGACCTAGAGGGTCAGGAGGGGCGCAGGGCTGAGTTCACGGTTGTAGGGAAGGTGTGCTGTCTGTCTCTCTCCCGCTAAACCTGCTACATCTCCCTAGGTACAGATCATTCCCAGTTTCCAGTGACCCACCTTCTGAGAAGGCCAGGAGTCACAGGGCTTCACAGAGAAGCCAGATGGAGCGTGAATGGGTGTCAGCACTTTCCTCTGGGATTCTGACCCCCAGAGCAGGCCCCAGGGCCTTTAGCTAGGATCAAGACACCTTTAGAGAAATCCGTGTCTGTCTTACACTCTAGCACTGTGCTGCATCCCAAATGCGCGACACTAGAGGGTACAGTCCATGAGTATGTATGTCAGCCCTATTGCATGTGGAAGAGGACGCTGGCCAGGCATGGCCACGAGGGCCATCCTGGAGGGCTTAGCATGAGGTGTGACCAAAAGCTATGATGAATGTTTGATTTTGTAAACTTTATTACAATATACGTTGTCATGAACTCCCCCCAGAATCCTTCCCTCACTTGGCACACCCATCCCACCATTTTCGTCCCTTTCTGAAGCAGTTCTGGAAGTCCTCTCTTGCGAGTGTCTGTATGAAGCACAATAAAAAACGTGATTGCCACTGCCAAGTGCCATCTAACAGAAAGGCAAGCCTGTAAAACTGTGACTCTGCGTCCTCATCCTCCTTCTTCACTTTATTGACTTCCTGGAAATCAAAATAACCGTGAAAGCAAAATGTTTTGAATCATCTCAGAGCATCGAGGGAGGCACAGCAGTGCAACTGAAGACACTCATGAAAAAGGACTTGGGAACTGCTTTAAAAAAGTGACAAAGATGATGGGCTAGGCATCTTCAACGCGAGGGGGAGTGTTTTGAGGGGGCTCCGTGCCAATGTGTCTTTTACTGTAACAAGTTCTTAAAAATTTAAACATTCACCATATTTTTCCGTTACCCGTAGAAGACATGGTCCTCAGGGTTTAATGACAGAAACGGCTTGAGGCAAACTGGCTAAGTGGCTTCCTCACTTAGTAACTAAATGACATTTCGGGTTATTATAGAACGGGCAGACAATGTCACCCAATCTGATCTCAGGGATAAACGAGGTGCATCTTGCAGAGATGACTGTGGCGAGTTCAACGTGAGCCCTGCCCCAGCATACGGGAGCCCACAGAGCAGAGAAGCGGGACCCCGGTGGCGTCTAGGAGGACCCCAGTTTGCAGTCACAGTCATTGTCTTCCCCACCACAGAAAAGAGGGGGCTCCTGTGAGCCAGTACCCCCTCATCCGTGCTTCACACCAAAACAGGAGGACACACTCAGGGTCTGGCTCCCAGTTCCCGGAGGCCACTGACTGAGGGACGTGTCCCCCTCTTTGCACAACCCAGGGAAATCGAAGTACACCACCCCAGATACATTTCTCTGCCGCTTCTCAAATTGGTTGTTCTGAACACTGTAGTCCTCCAAAGACAAGGGACCTCCTTTCCCAGGAAGAAATTCACATCCCTCGTCATCAGTAAACAGCAGGTTCAGGCAGGGATTTCTCTGGTTTCTGCCTTCCTTCCTGGGAAAGATCTCTGCACAGGAAGAGAGAGGAGGGTGACTGGGGCTCTGACAGCTGGCCCAGCGACAGGCCACCCCAGGTGGCTGTCACCTGGGCGACTTCCTCTGCATAACAAGGCGACCCTGGCTCCCTGCCCACCTCCTCTCCCAGCCTCCATAGTCTGCTAGCCTGCGCCGCCTCACCCAGAAGTTCAAATCCTGTCCCTGGGTTGAGCTTTCTGCAACGTGCAGCCCTCTCTCCCCTCTCTGAGTCCCATGCTCTGTGCGTGTGCGTGTTAATAATGTTGCTTTCTTTCTCCTTTGTCACGTAGTGTCGGTTCATTTTATGCACCGAGATGATCAGAACTTCAGTGGGAAAAGAGTAAATGCAACCCTTCCCCACAGCACCCCACCCCGTCTCTCTCCCAGCTGCCTGCATCAAGTTCCTTCTGACCTCCTCCCCGCCTGCCAGGTACACACCATCTTCAGGCAGGGCCATCCCAAACCCTCCCTGGGCCCCTCCTGTCTCTCTTGGCACCACCTAGCTCTCTTCCCTTAGGTGTCTCCTCTGTTTTCCTTCCTTGCAAATCTTGTTTTCAGCTAGCTGTCAGTTAGCTGTCAACAAGTTTCTTGGAAGTATTACAGACTGGATTTGACTCATCGCCCTGGGAGCCATTACATTTTAATAGTGCTTACTTAGGGCAAAGATGTCTTCAGTGCCCAAAGGAATCAACCCTAAAGTTGAATTTTAAGCTCCAGAGGGAAAGCACATCTAGTGACCTCACCTAAGGCGATCAGGGGGAGATTTGGGAGGGAAGAGGCCCTAATCTTTTTCTGCCAATCATGGGCCACCAGGCCAACCTACTTCGCAAGCGACATCAGCGACATCTTGGTCTCCCTCTCCCCGTCTCCTTGCTCACGGCTGGCTTCACGCTCCAGCTCACGCCCACCCTTCTGCAGCTCCCTGCACAGCCGCTCACACGCGTGTGTGCCTTCTGTGGAAAAGCCTCTCCTCCAACCAGGGCTGGAGCCGTGCAAAAGCACTTGGCTGGGCTATGCGGCACCCCGGGCCCCAGCCTCAGCACCCTAAAGAAATGAGTCCCCGGTCTTTCCCGTCACTGTCACATGGACTGCGCCTTCACACCCCTCTTCCCCCTGCCCCTGAATTGCAAAATTGGATCCATTCTCTGAGTTTGAGGGAAACTTTCCCCAGAGTCCCCAAGCTGAAGATCTCATGGCTTGTGCCTGCCGGCCCCTGTCGCCTTCCCCGCACCCTGCGCAGACGTTGAAGACTCGAGTGGGGGCACCTTGCAGGCTGCACCAGCTGTTGGGGCACCTCGGTCTGGTGGGGCAGCCGCTGGCTCCTAGCATCTTGGGATGTTTGGGTCCCACCACAAATCTGTCACCCAATAGTAGCCTCAGAGCAGTTTCTGTTTTTATTTTATTTTAAGAATGACACCTTTTCTGTGACTGATTGGTTCTGTACTTTCCACTTCTCTGGGCCTCCGTCTCCTCCCCTTTCCCAGCATGAAACATTGGGCAATGCACTGGGCGGCAAGGCCCAGCCTCTCCGCCGAGGTAAGCAGTGTGCCCTCCACAGAATGATAAGCAGAGCGGGGCTGTTTCTAAGAGTGCCGTTGACACACAGCGGTGCAAATAAACTAACATTCCCACCTAGGGTGACTCAGCCAGCCTGGAACACAGGCTCTCATACCAAATGGACCAGGGAGAAATGTTTTCCAAGCTAGCAATGTGGGAGGAGGGCCACGCCCCACTGACTGCTCAGCCTTCGCATGGGCAATGGGACTTCTGGATGGTTCTCTGGGCAGTGGCCTCTGTGGCAGGGTTAGTGTCACAACAGCCCTGTGCCTGGCCCATGAGCCCCCCTGCAGCTGAGATGCAGGAGACACCTAAAGCCGATGGGGAGTTGAGAGGGGCGGGGCTTTGTGACTGTGACCACACAGTGACACACACCAACTCACTCCTCTGGCTGTCTGTCCTGTCCAGCACTGACCTCACCAGCAAGTGCCCACTTCCAAGGCAATGATAATAGTGGCCCAGAAGGGAGGCATTCTCCCCAGAGCCCCAAAGCCAATGCCTGGCAGGCCTCCGGCAAGGGATTGAGGTGCATGCCTGTAATCCCTGCCCTCTGGGAGGCTGAGGCAAGAGGATTGCAAGTTGGAGCCCAGTTTGAACAATTTAGCCAGTTAGCGAGACACTGCTACAAGCTGGTAATGTAGCTCAGTGCAAAGGCCTTGGGTTCAATTCTACAAAAGAAAAGAACCCTGATGTAGCCTGCAGGGGCGAGTTGTTCTCGCTGGCATACCCTCTGCCATGGCTAAACTTTCCTTGAGCTACGTCCTTGCTGAGATTCCCTAC